>PVIU01007363.1:43577-92541 GCA_004026605.1 Ondatra zibethicus
CAGGAGGAGAGCCATGTGTAGGAGTGGGGATGCGTACAGGAGGAGAGCCGTGTGCAGGAGTGAGGATGCGTACAGGAGAAGAGCCGTGTGCAGGAGTGAGGATGTGTACAAGAGGAGAGCCGTGTGCAGGAGTGAGGATGTGTACAAGAGGAGAGCCGTGTGCAGGAGTGAGGGTGTGTACAGGAGGAGAGCTGTGTACAGGGGTGAGGGTGTGTTCAGGAGGAGAGCCATGTGTAGGAGTGGGGATGCGTACAGGAGGATAGCCGTGTGCAGGGATGAGGATGTATACAGGAGGAGAGCCATGTGCAGGGGTGAGGGTATGTTCAGGAGGAGAGCCGTGTGCAGGAGTGAGGGATGGAGGAAAGCAGGTGGTGGGGAGCTAGCTGAGACTAGTTTTGATGTCTTAAGAATCCAGACAAAAAGACAGTTGGTGAGCCAAGACCACTGACTCTGTCGAGCTCTCTCTCCTGAGTGAGGACGGGCCCTGCCTTCTCTTCATGGCTTATGAGGCTGCATGCCCTGCTCCTCTCATGGGTGTAAACTGTTAGACCTCTGAAGCAAACTCCTGACTTTGTAACCCACACCACTCCCACGCCTGCATTTATAAGCTCCACTCACAGCTTCCGTGAACTAAACAATGAGCGCGTAGTTGACTGGGGGGCCTCTGAAGCAAATGACTAGTAAACCCCAAAACGAATGCCTTCTCACCCACAGATGTGCAGGTGTGTAACTCAAAGTTTTCAGGAACAAGTTTTGAAGGAAACTGTACTGGTAAATATTGTGCTGAAAACTTCCATAGTAATACCCTGGTTCTCTTCAGACCATGTAAATCTTTTAAATTTTGCATAGTGTCAATTAATAATTAAAACTTTATAGAATAAAACATGTCTTTTAAATTTTTACATGAATAATCATAAGTACCTATCAGGATCATAGAGCACTTCTTTTTTAAGACCCCCTTATTCTTTTAGGGGACATGTTCGCAATGTTTAAGAGGTGAAGCTATCACTTTTCTCTCCTAGACGGGTGTCTAGCTTAGTGTCTAGACCTTCCGCCCATGCGCTGTGCACATCAGGCTCAATCCCAGTACTGCTCCGGGGTGAGCTGCTGTCTGCAAAACAATCATTATCAAAGGGTAACCTGACTTTGAAAATGCAGTAAAGGTCAATTAAGATGCAGTTGCTCCTTCAACGCCAGTCATTTCAGGGAGTAAAGGAGCACTAATAATACTGTGTGTACCAAGAAATCAATTAGAGAGTAGGTAGGAAAAAAGCAGGGTGGGGCCAGCGGTAGAGAAGAGACAGAAGGCAAGGTCTGGGAAGATGAGGCAGCCCTGGCTAGGGGTGGAATGAAAAGGAAACGAGGTACAGAAATACAATGGGATACTAAAAGCCATCCCAGCTCTTGGGTTCCTCAGGTCTGATGGCAGATGCTGTTCATGCTTCTGGGCAGCCTTTCATAGGTTTGAGAATTCTGGTCCCATCCCTGGGCACTCCTTCCCACAATGGGCTGTGAGTACTGGTCACGCCTCAGCTCTGACCAGACTGGATATCATTTGCTCTCGCTAAAACTGTCTTCCTGGTTGTCTGGAGGCATCCAGCAGGCCAGGGTTCTCATACTCTCCAGTGGCAAGTGCTCTGGATCCAAGGGTGTGTGTCTCCAGGAGGATCTGTTTCCTCTAGAGTGGCTAGACCACCATTTTAAAATGGCATCATCCGACCACTCTTGTTGAATGCCAAGAAGAGTGTTTCCCTAGTGCCTCCCCTTCCTCTGCCGGTCCACAGCTTTTAACTCCCTTCTCCTTGGATTTTGCTCTTTCCAGTGTCTGTACATGGCAGATTTAGGTCATGGCTCCAGTCTAGCAAAGAGTAGGGATGAACTCCCCAAAGCTCACCACACCTCCAGGATGGAGTCCTCACTTTATTCCCCTTCTGCTCAGCTCCTGCACTTTGTTACTGAGATTAGAGACTTTCAGCCATCACCTACCTCCTCTGAGGTTAGTTAGTTACCTAACTTTTCCTGATTTGTTCCCAAGGATGCTTCCATGTCTGCATGTCTTCTGTGTACTGTTTCTCTCTTTGTACCACACCGCCTGACCCCAAAAGAATAGTCAGCGTCTAGGAGCATCGAAAAGAGTGGAAAGGCACCTCTTGCTCCTGTTCCCAGATAAGGATACCAGAGAAGCAGACGCAGGAGGGTGTGGGGCTAATGTGGGTGAGAGACAAGAGCTCAGTGCAGCTGTGCTGGGCTTCCATGACTTCTGAAAGGGAAGAACGTGGGTCTTCCTAGGCAGGTTTGACAAAGATGGTCACAGTGTTCCGACTCCATGTGGGGGGCAACCGAATGCAGAGGAAGCAAAAGCTTGTCAACCGTAAAGACTTCCTGAACAGTGACCAAAAATTTAGAAAAAATGAAATGTATAATGAATCCCAGGTGTGTCCAGCAGCCCTCATCCATATTACACTGTGTAATTCACCCCAGCCTTGGTTCTTACACACAACATGCATACTTTACACTGGGCATGGTATCTCAGTGCACGATGCTGATGGATGCAGCACAGTACCTCACTCCGATTTAAGACTGTTGAAATTATGTGTTACTGTGATATATACAACATTTTCTGCTCTTATAATAGTGTATGGAAAGCAATGATTTTTATCATGTTCCTAAAGTCATGCCTTCTATGGAAGGAAATATCAAACCAATGTGTCTTTGGGATGTTCTATGTTAGACAAGAAAGCATCTCAATTGGATGGCAAATCTGTCTTAATCATTAATAAGTGGTAAAACAAAAATTTATGTGTATGCCAAAAATTAAGATAAAATTCTTTGTGATTTATCATTAGTAAATGATTAATTTGTATAGCTATGTTATATGCCTATATACCTGGGTTGCTTATATCTTTCTCGGAAATAAAAAGGGTCATACATGGCGGAAATTTTAAGAAAAAACATTCAGCCTGGAAGGTAGATCTGTGACTTAGCAAGATCCAGAATTCAATTCCCAGGGAGGAAAAAACGATCAGCCAACAAGGATGAGATGCCCCAGGATAAAAAAATGAGTGAGCCATGATCCTGCCTGCCCCAGTGTTCCAGAATAGGCACAGAGAAAAGGTCAGGGAGGAGGCTAGCAGTACATTAATCCCACATTTAATGAATTAGAGTTCTAGTAACAGGAAATGTACATTTCATAAACTATGAAATTCATTGATCAATTATATTCTGCTCAACCGTTTGGCATCAGCTGACAAATGATTATTGAATCTTGATTATGGCAGCCACCAGGTACACAAAGATAAATAGTGTGGTAATAAATATCAGCTGGTTGGTGATGTCAAGTTCTACTGTTGTCCCTTCCTGATCAAAGATTAGATTACGGATGTTGACATCCATCTGCTGCATTACATAGTTCCTGTGTGTCCTAACCTGTCTTTTACCAACAAGTCTCTAAATCGGACGAAGTTCCATTTTAAATTCTTTATTCAATTTTAATTAATCTTTTGCTTTAATATGCTGAATCAATGTTCTCTTGCTTTCTTATGTACCAAACATAAGTTTTCTTCATCCACTAGTTGATGAAAAGCTTTTGTGATAATTTACATTTAGTAATAGATAGCACTTTATAGAATATAGCACCGCGCGGAATGTGCACATTGTAACGGAACTGTTGAAAGCAGCATTTCCTGTCTTTGGAGCCACTGATACTGTGGGCCATGCTGTCTCTTCCATTAGCTCCTCCAGATTCTGAGAGCACTTCCCAGCCTTGGCTGTGACAACCAACATTGTCACCAGACGTTATTGAATCCTGTGTCCTCGAGGGCACAGATGTTAGACTCAGAGTGGCCACTGTGCTCCAGGTTAGTCCTCACAATATCTGTAGTAGCTAATTCTGACACCCGGGAAAGCCCTAAGCCAGGCTTAGCTGCCTGCCCTTAGCACTGCTCTCCTATGCACAACAGTTGCCCGTCTGAGTCCCATTCCTTCAGATGAAAAGCAGTCTTTAAGTTTTTCCCAGTCACTTGTTCATTTTGCAATTTATTTTAGTTCTGGAAATACCAGAATGGAATACGAAAGAGAAATTGGTGTGTAATGATCTTTGGGGGTAAAGGGTGTGTGTTCCATGCTCTACCATCTATGTTCTGAACACCCTCACATAAGGGAAGGGAAGTCTCAGAGGTCCTAACACAATCCGAAAGAAGAAGAAAGGCTTAAAAGGTTAAAAGATGAAAACCAGGCACGACAGCAAACCCTGGGAATGCAGCACACAGGAGGTGGAAACCCAAGCACAGAAATTCAAAGTCATCCTTGATGAGTTTGAGATCAGCCTGGGTGGGATTCGTGAGACCCTGTTTCAAAAATAATAATAGTGGTCATAGCAGTACTAGAAGAAATATAATGTGTTATACTCTAAAACACGGCAAAGGGCAGTGGGGATTTCACATGTTCTCTGCCAATGGCTTTAGTAATACTTTAGTCTCTGCAATCTAAGATCTCAACCAATCCTTGATGTTGATTTCTTCTGGCCCACCCAATAGGATTTTCTGGAGAAGGCAGGTGCACTTGGCAGCAGGAATCCGGCCCAACACCATCACCAGCTCCTTCCCCCAGCTCATGTCCAATGTGGATGCAGCTTATGAAGTACCTGAGCGAGGCATTGCTTTCTTCTTCAAAGGTATCTATAGAGAAATGCCAGGGCCTTGGTGCCATACCTGTGTGACTTGGTGCTCCTGGGCAGATTTCAGTTGCTCCTTCTCAGGCAGGGCACTAAATGCCACTCGACACTGTTGTAGCCATGGCAGGAATGGCAGTGACTATCAGCAGACCCCAGTATGGGAGGTCCTCCTATTTATGTGATGCTTTTATTGGTTAATCAATAAAGAGACTGCCTTGACCTATAGCATGGGAGGAGGAAGGCAGAGCTAGAGAGAAGCCATGGAGCACTGGAGACAGACTGCTGAAACTTTGCTGATAGGCCACGACCTCATGGTGATGCACAGATTAATAGCAATGGGTTAAATTAATATGTGAGAGTTAGCCAATAAGAAGCTAGAGCTAATGGGCCAAGCAGTAATTTAATTAATATGGTTTCTGTGTGATTATTTTGGGTTATGCCAATCTGTTGCAGCAGGCTGCTTGTTCGTCCCAGTTGCCCAGAACCAAAATGACCACTCAGAAAACCATATTATTTGCAATACTGTTTGGCCAGTAGCTTAAGTGTATTTTTGGCTAAACTCATATCCTAAACTAACCCATCTCTATTAATCTGTGCATCACTGCGAGGTCATGGCCTACCAGCAAAGTTTTAGCACTTCTGTCTCCAGTGGCAGCGGCTCCATCCATGACATCTCTCTTTCTGCCTTCCTTCTCCCAGCATTCCCCTCCTACTGAGTTCTGCCCTATCAACAGGCCAAGGCAGTTTCTTTATTCATTAACCAAAAACCCACATAGACAGAAGGACCTCCCACAGCACCTCAGCACCAGTCCTTGAGCTTAGTCGTCACCATGCTACATGATCAGAACTAGGGGCTTACAACCAGGCCCTGGCCTCTCAGTTTAGAACAACATGGCACACTTTAGTAAGATCCTTTAACATTCTTTGAAATCCTTGCTACAAAGTCATGCTTAGAGCAGCTGGTGGGACACAAACTCCTGTGATTTTGGGAAATAAACCCACAGGCATCCAATCTCTGGTTTAAACCCTTCATTATTTGAATAACATTGAGACATTATCCAGCTTCCATGAGATTTTATTTCTCATCTGCAAAGTGATTGTAATAAGACCAATCTTGAACGTACGTCTCAGCAGTAAATAGTCAAGCAAAGTCACATGGAACACACTGACTGTGGCTTTGCTGACACAGAAGACTGTTGTCAACTTAAGTGAAAAACTTCATTAGATGTCACTTCTCTCCTGTTCTTTGTGCATACATGAAGGTGAGGGAAGTTTATTTTAAAAAAAAGATGTACTGAAAGCACAAAGGTGCTAAGTGTAAGAAGACACAGATTTCTCAAGGTGTAAATGTAGCCTTGCCTTGGGGAAGTTTGAAGTCTATTACTATTCGAATTGAGTAACAAGATATCTATATCCACATGAACTCGCCCCACTTATAATCCAGAACACAGTGTCTTCATGAGTGAAATGACTTGATAAATGTTACAGAATCTCTGTAGACTCCAACCTTTGCTTCCAGGTCCGCACTATTGGATCACACGAGGATTCCAGATGCAAGGTCCTCCCCGGACGATTTATGACTTCGGGCTGCCAAGGCGTGTGCAGCGAATAGATGCTGCGGTCTACCTCAGGAAGCCTCAGAAGACCCTTTTCTTTGTGGGAGAGGAATACTACAGGTATGGTTTTACCCCTTCATTTCTTCAGATGTAACTGATGTGAAGGAAAAAAAATTTTGCAAAAACTCGGACAGACAACTTGACAGCAGGCTGTTTGACTTCTCGGTCACAGGGTGGTCTTTAAGATACAGAGCAATAGGCAACCATCTGATTGTCTTTAGGACCAGCATTGTAATAGTTCAGTGAATTCATTGACTTGGCCCCAGTGACCTGAAAGAGTGGAACTGGTGTCTCCAGGTTCATCACTACCATGTAGAAATGCCTGATTCCACCATTACATAAGATCATAGAAATCTTTGTGATTTGAAGCAGAAATGGAGGTGGTCACAATGAAAGTGGTCACAACAGAAGTGGTCACAATGTGGTGCTCTTTGGAAGAGAGTTCTTCTTAAAGGAAAGGCCTTCAGAGAAGTCTTCTACCCAAATTAGAGCATAAAGACTTCTTACATGAGGGAAGCTGTGTATAATCTTCATGGCTGTCCTTCGAAGGTCTACAATGAGCAGATCTGCCTAAGGTCAGACCCAGCATCTAGTCACTGCACATGGGACCACACCACAGCTACCAGCTAAGGTACTCTCTGCCAAGCACCCACAAAGACCACCTCAACACCCCCACTACCATCCCTGCTTCCATTCCCACCTTGCTGTTGCTCATTTCCATGAACATCAAACAAGAAGCAAAAAACAGGTTCTAAGCAGGTAGCTGTGACAAATACCATGTGTCCATGGTGGGGCTCTAAAGGAAATCAGGGGAGGGGAGCACCCAGCTTGGTAGAGAGATCTTTTGTCTTATTTTATGTTCTCTATCATCTATCCATATCCATCTATCTATCTATCTATCTATCTATCATCTATGCATATTCATCCATCCATCTATCATCTGTCCATATCCATCCATTCACCTATCCATCCATTCGTCTATCTATCTATCTATCTATCTATCTATCTATCTATCTATCTATCTATCTATCATCTATGCATATTCATCTGTCCATCTATCTACCTCTCTATGTATGTATGTATGTATCTATCTATCTATCTACCTATCTATCTATCATCTGTCCATATCCATCCATCCATCCACCTATCTATCTATGTATCTATCTATCATCTGTCCATATCCATCCATTCATCCATCCATCCATTTGTCTATCTTTCTATCATCTATCTATCATCTATGCATATTCATTCATCCATCCATCTATCTATCTATCTATCATCTGTCCCTATCCATCCATTCATTCATCCATCCATCCATCTATCTATCTATCATTTTAGTTTGCTTTCTTTTTTGAGACAGGGTTTCTGTGTGTAGCCCTGGCTATCCTAGAACTCACTCTATAAACCAAGCTGGCCTCCAATTCAGTGATCCTCCAGCCCCTGACTCCCAAGTGCTGGGATCAAAGGTGTATGCCTCTATGCCTGGCATAATTTTATGTTATCTCACTTAAATAACCATTTTCAAAAGAAATTGACAGAAAGTAACCTGTTTCTTATCTTTTCCCACCTGACTGACACTTTCCTTCTTAATCCAGATAAAAGAAAGTAGCACAATTAGTAAACACATATTTCAGGAGGATTTTATTATTATTATTTTATGAAAACCCGAACAGTAGAGGACCCTACTGACAGATCTCAGCCACAGGGAGCCCTGGAAGTGTTGCTCAAATCACCGTGTACTTCCTGAGAGAACTGTGGCTGCAGGTCCAGCATACACCACTAGGCCAGCTCCTTTTTTCTCAGAACTTTCCATATGAAACATACTCCTGAAATCCATCAAAGGACACATCAGTGTCTTCATGTTAGAGTGCATTCCACAGGCCTTCTGTAAGACCAGCTCTGTGCTGACAAGGCCGGCAAGTAAGTAACTTGATTTCCATGGTGGATTTCCGTGAACCATATGGATAGATGCCCATGTAGGCAGGGGTGCGGAGTAGGCGTGAGGACTGTTCAGTCTGTTTCTCAGTGCTCAGGGCCTGAGCTCACTGAAGGGCTCACCTGCACTATCGCAGCCTGTCTTCATGTTTGTCTGTGGCTCACCAAAATACTCGGTGAAGGACGCTGAATGGAGGGTGGTGAGGGCAGAAGTCTCAGACTCTCTGAGGTGGGAATTGGGGAAGGAGAGCATCTCTGGTTTCATGATCTTCAATGCCATCAGTGGAAACAGCAGCGCATCTTCGAGCTGGATTTCCATGACTGTCTATGAAGGAAGAGTCTTTATTTATTATTATCTATTTATATTTCTTGGGAGGTGCACGTGCCATGGCACTGTGTAGAGATTCACATCTCCCCTTCCACCATGGGAGTCCTAGGGATTTAACTCTAGTGTCGGGCGTGGCAGCAGGTGCTTCTACCGGCTGAGCTATCTTGCAAGCCAAGAGTGTTCAGTAATCTGGATTAGGAGAACCCCTTACCAAGTTGATCTGGGACACTAACTTAAATGTTAATGAGCTCATTTTGCCTCTTAGGGAAGGAAGGCATCTTCCACGAAGTTAGGTGGCATGATGTTGCCCTGTGTTCAGACACTGGGCCATGATCTGGAGAGCAGAAAGTGAAAATCTTAGCGATAGTAAACCCCCATCATAACTGATAGGCAGTCGCTTTTAAATCTGTGGTCATTAACAAATGATTAATTTAACCTTGATATCCCTCTAAGCAGCAAGGAAGTCAAAGAGGAGATCAAAAGAAGTTCCTTTTAAACTGCGGAAAGCCTGACATTAGCCTGTAATTACTGCCGTTGCCAAAGCACAGTCACACGGATGCATGGCAGGAGTCTGCTCGCTTTAGCTCTGCTGTGTGCACTAAAGTCCAGAATAAAAAAACTACTGGCAGCCATGTTGGTAAAGCTTTGCAAAGCCCACAGCACAGTTGCCACACTAGCCCTTCCGTTGCTTAGAAAGTGAGGTCAGCCGCAGGTGACAGGGATGCCCTCCACCCCAAAATCACTGGGGTTCTGATATCTAAGGCTTTTTAATATACATCAAACAGCTTGAGCAGAACCCCAGCTGGATGGTGACTCCGTGGTCACCAAGACCCAAGTCTCTTCAGATATTCTGTCCCCATATGTTTTATTTTGTTACATTTTTATTTACTTTCTACAGGGGGTAGGGCACATGCCACCGTGCACATGTGGAGGTCAGTTCTTTCCTTCCACCATGGGGTCCTGGGGACTGGGCTCAGGTTACCAGGCTCAGCAGGAAGTGACTTTACACACTGAGCCATCCATATTCTTAACACGTGGCTCCCGTTCTTGTGGTTGCCTCAGGATTTGAGATGGCTTGTAGGTAGGAGTGCATTCGATACTTCTTTCTTGTAAGAAGAAAAATTTGGAAAAGAAGGCAAAATAAACAAATGAAGTTTCAGGCCAAGCATTGGGCCACACTAAAATATCCAGAAGGCCACATGCTTTAAGGCATGGAGCAAGATCTCACGAATGCCCACAGACCATGGGTTAGAGCTCACTCGCCTTAGTTACTTGCCAGGCTCCATCTCAGTCTCCATGCTAAAGCAGGCTGTGATACAAACAAAATTAAAATTAAATTAAGTCTCTTAGTGGGGAAAAGACTCCATGAGCTCTCAGGATTTGGGTTTGATTTAGTGAATGAAGTACACAAGAAAATGGCTGAAGAATTTCCACCATAGGGGACTGAGGGTTAGCTGGGGCAGCTCAGTTCAGGCCTTGGCTTATCACACAGCAGTATCTTACAGGAAGTGGCACACACAGAGTTCAGGGGAAATCTCAAAGAACACTTGACTAAGTTGGCACCCTGATGTCACCAGATCACATCTCAAGAATGTGTGTGCCAATAATAGAACATATTAAATTAATAACTTAGTAAGCTTGTCTACGCAGAGCTGTTTCTCACACGCCATGCTATCTTTACTCCTTCCCTTCCGCTTCCTAACAGGCCCTGCGAGCCAGCCAGATGTTTCTCTTTCTTCCGTTATGGACGGCTGACGTCCCCCTTCATTCTTCTCCTTATCCACCAATGGCAACAGGATGGCGGTGTCTAGGATCCTTGTGGGGTGCACTACCGAGCCAAGTTTGAGCCTTGAGTTCAATGCTCTGCACTCCCCTAGCAAGTGTGAGGACCTAATCTCAATCCACAACACTCTCACAACAACACTGAGGTCCTGAGTTTAACCCACAGGACAGCAAACCGAGACAAACCAGAGGTGTGAGCAGGAACACGGGAGCCCTGGTGTTTACATCAAGCTGACCAGCAATGATCAGGCTAGCTCTGCGTCTCTTTATTTACAGAACAGAGCCAGAAACTGTACTCACTTCAGAGATACTGAGTTGAAAGATAAAAAAAAAAAGTGTGATGCCTGTCACCTGATATGTGCTCATAAATCACCCTACAGATCTATAGAGAAATAATTAACAGAAGTTCAAGTGCAAAAGCACTCATGGGAGACGGTGCCGCTTTCAGAGAGCCAGATCAAAGAGGAAGCAGGTGGTCTAGCAAAGGTGTCAGGAAAGAGTCCCTGGAGGAAGTGATGGCCGCACCCCTGTGAGAGCTGCGTGGGAGTTTCCCAGGCAGGAGTGGGGGCAGCCGGTGGCTTCCAGGCAGAGAGCAGCTGATGTGAAGCACTGAGGCAAGAATAGGCTGCAGGGGGGGAACCACAGGTGACTCATTCCACACGGTAGGAGGGACGCCATCCAAGACAAGCCTGGAGAGCAGTTGGGGAGGAGCCATGACTTTCCACAATGATCCATGTCAACTCTGTAGAAGGGTGGGGGCATAGTCAGATACCTTAAATAAGAGGTTATCTGGACGCGGTTTGTGACACAGAAATATCACTCTATCAGCACTGTGAATGACTGGAAGTCAAAGGAGCGAGACCACAAACCACAGAAAGCCTATTCAAAGTGTTCAAAGAAATAACTCCCAACCAAATGTGCTCATGCCTCAAAGCTATCATTTAAACACAAAGAGAGTCTGGGCATGCTGGCGCAAGCCTTTAGTCCCAGTGTGTGGAGGCAAAGGCAGAAGGATCTCTGTGAGTTCAAGGTCAGCTTGCTCTACATAGTAAGTTCCAGGCCAGCCAGAGCTGCTTAGTGAGAGCTTCTTTAAAAGAGATACGGGATGGAAAATAGATCCATAAAAAGAAACAGAAAGTTCTCAAGGAAACAAAATCTGAGAGAATTTGTGACTTATTGACTTGCCTTACAGGAAATAATTGAAGTTATTTATGCTGAAGGCAAGCGATCCTAAATAATACACACACACTCACACAAGCACACATCAGCACATAAAATGTAATCATGAATCAACAGAATAATATAAATGTGCTTCTTCTTCTGTCTTCTCTTAACTGACTTGAAAATCAATTTAATTAACATACATACACGCTAGCACACATAATTATCACTGCTTGTGTGGAAGAAAGCTGTTTGAGCAATGGAACTGACACCAAATGATAACACACATTCACAGAGAGTGTCAATGAGACAGGAAGGCTAGTGTAACAAAAAAATGCAGATAAATACTTGCATTCTTATTCCTGAGCATCATTGCAAAATATGTAATTATATAAAATTGTGGTTATAAAAATTAGTTACAGTCTGCAATATGTGTTCAAAATCACAGGAAGAAAATAGAGCAATTTAGGGTAAATCTCTGTCTTATTGGAGTTAAGATACTTTGAGCCTTGAGTGCATATGTGTACATGTGTGTGTGTTTGCTCCAGCACAGGTACACAGTGTGCATGTGGACACCAGAGGACAGGCTGGGGTGTTGTTCATACTAGCTACTTTTTTATTTTCTTAAGTCTTTCTGGCCTGGGACTTGCTAAATAGGCCAGGTTTGCTGGCCAGTGAGCCCAGGGATGTTCTGCCTCTACCTTCCCAGAACTGGGATAATCAGCAAGTACCACCATGCCCAGCTTTTCGAATGAGTGCTGTGCAGTGAACTTGAATGCCCAGGCTTGCAAGGCAAGCATTGCGCCAAGTGAGCCACCTCCTCAGCCCCGGAAGCTGAGCTTTTGAAATGAACGCATGTATGGAACAAGGTATTGTACAGTGTGCCTGCAATCCCAGCTCTTGGAAAGTGGAGGCAAGAGGACCCGTGTGTAGGGTCACCCATAGCTGCATAGTAAATTTGAGGCCAGCCTGGCCCACATGAAACTCTGTCAAAAAACAAAACAAAAAAAAACTCAGAAACTCAATGGCAAAAAGATATACATGGTAAACCCAGGAGTAACCACTAATGAAATAACTTAAATAATAAGAAGTTAAAATGCTACTTTAGAAATTTTTCGCTAATACAAAGAAAACAGAAAGGAGGGATATATGATGTATAGAAAGTGGAAGATGAGAGAGCAGGCGTAAATCTAATTTCTTCAATATCATCAATAATGCATAGCATAGCAGTAATTATCAGATTAGATTAAAAATAAATAAGATCTAGGTACATGATGTCTACCAGCGACAGATTTGTTTGTTTTTCATCTATTTAATTGTTGGCGGGGAGGCTTGCATGCCTTTGCGTGCTTGTTCAAATCAGAGGACAGCTTGCAGGAGATGGAGCCAGAGCTCCTAACCACTGAGCCATCTCTCTAGCCCCTAGTTCCTTTGTAATAGCTAAAGACTACCACAATATCTGTCAACTGTTAGTCTAACTAAAAAGTTATATATAAAGTTTTGTTTCATTTTTAGTTTTGACTTCTAATGTGTTATTCAACCCAGAGACAGCTAGCTTTCTGTTGAGTTCAGTCTGTTGGGAATAGGTCCTGCCAGATGCCAGTATTGTGTCCCATGGATTGTCAAAGGAAATTTGCTTCATTTATTAAGAAAATTTAATTATGATGGTTATTTGAAAGTTATTCAAGCATATCTCTAAATATAGAGAATTTTGTCTGATCTTATCTAAGAGGAGACTTTGTAACTTTTCAGTCATTGGATATTGATTCAAACTTGCCTTGTGACGCAAGCATAGCAAATAATTTCCTTTATGAAATGACGTTTCGAGCTGGGGTGCAGCTCAGTGAGGGACCATTTGCCTATCATGTGAGGACTGGGGCTCAACCCTCAACACTTTAAGGGAAACACCAGAGAAGACATTCTATGATTGGAGTTATCAGTCAGACAGTCCCCATTTGGATGTGCTGTCCTCTGGGGACATCAGAAAGTCCCCATTCGGGTGTTTTTCCCCTCCCTACTGAATACAGAAAAGTTACAATCCATTCTCTCTTTTCATGCTATCAACCATTGCTTTTTACTACAGAGGCAGTGTTATGATTACAGACACAAATACTCATATCCAACTGATGGAGTGAATCTTTAACCCTATAATTTGTTCCTACTTTGGGGGTAAATGGCTTTTGTCCTTACAATTGTTCTGTTAATACACAGCTATCATTTGTTATACTTATTGATTTCAATGTTTTTTTAGCTTTATTTTCTGATGAGTGGTTAATGGACATGGTATTTTGCTTTTCTGTTTATAGGAGGTTGTGTTTTTTAGACAATATCTCTCTATGTACATCACATTAGCCTCAAACACTCAGCAATCCTTCTGCCTCAGCCTCCTGACTGGTAGGACTACAAGCATGTACCACCATGTCCAACTAGTATGTAAGAAAACATTTAGTTGAAATCAACTATAGCAAAACTGTCTATATTTTTGAGTTGCTGATGATTTTGAACTTCCTGTTCTGCTCACCACCCTGTTCTGCTCTGTTCACTTTGCCCACACTTGCCTCTGCATTTTAAGAGGTCACTAGCCAAGCCTGGTGCTTGCTGTCACAGAAGATCTACATATATCATGTGAATTTGGACATACTGCCACGTGCCTGTGCTTGACCAAGTTTCTTTAACTTTATAAAAACAGCTGACAGTTTTTATGGTGATCAACTGTTCCTTAAAAATGTTCTTTGGTGCCTATAGTGCACACACCTGCATGCACACAGATGCATACACACACATGCATGCAAACACATACACATGCACACACATGCATACACACATGCATGCAAACACATACACATGCACACACATGCTTGATTAAAATTAAATAAATTTTTAAAATAGTTATAAATTCTTATAAAAATTTACCCTAGATATTTAAAATTGAAATAATACTGACAAAATAATTTCCTAACATTAGAAATTCTCTGGAAGGGTTTATTCACCAGTGATTTTCTCCAAAATATTTTAAGAAAAATTAATACCAAATTTTCACAAGCCTCTCCAAAACAGAGAAGAGAGCACCACAGCAACTGGCTGCGCCACCAAGCTGTGACACAGAAACTGGGCAAAGGCGTCATGACGAAATAAAGAAATAATTTTATTTGCATATGTGACTCCAAAGGTGCTCCAAAAATACTGCCTAGAAGCTCAGGAAGTGTTTAAAAATAATTACACACAAAGATGAAGAAGGAATTTTTATAGGAATGTAAGAATATGTTAATATCAAGAAATCAAATGGCATCATGTTTTATGCGGCTAGTATACGAAAAAGCACGTGATTGTCTCACTAGATGCAGAAAGGGTGCGTGGTGAAATCAAGCATCATTTTATGATGAAAAGAAAGCATGACAGTAATAGAAACAAAAGAGAATGAGACTCAGCAGTGACGACTGATGGCTGTCCCCACTATGATCAGGGGCAAAACGAAATCCCCACGTTTTCAGGAAGTGCCAAGCGGGGCAATGAAGCAAGAGCAAGTGAAATGAAAGCCAGAGGAGAAAGTCAAACTATTTCTCTCTGTGCAGGATACTATCTTTTAATAGAAAAACATAATTAAGACTCAAAACAAAACTACTAGAACTAACAAATGCATTCAACAAGTTTGCGAGGATGAAAAGGACATAAAATAACTACATAATTAATATATCATTGAAGACACAAAAATTTTTTTTAAATAAACTAAGGAGATATTGAAAATCATGCAGTCTAAATGCTGAGCTATCCATGAAAGCAATCACACACAAGCTCTGAATGGAAAGGTGTTCCTGCCCGTGAGCCTCAAGCCCTTGTGGTTTGAAGACATCAGTACTTCCCAAATTGATCTTCAGCTTGAGCACCGTATCAGAGTGTCGCTTGCTTCTTTGTAGAAAGTGACAAGCTGAACTTCACAGGAAAATCCACAGGCTCCCCAAATAGATAAGCCATTGGAGGAAGAAGAAGAACGAGAAGAATTTGCATACACAATCCATTCTTGCTGATTTCAAAACCCACCACAAAGGAGCCTCAGTCAGAGAAGTGTGAATCATAAAGACAAACATATACATCAATGAATAAAATTTGGAGTCTAGAATTTGACCATATGGCTATGGTAAGTTGGCTCACAAGCTGCTAAGGACATTCAGTTGGGTGACAATACTTCTCAACAAATTCTTTGGTACAAGTAAAGAGCCACATGCAGAAGCATGGGAATGGACTCTTCACAGCATAAATAAAATTAAGTCAAAAGTGGTTAAATACCTTACATATCAATGCTAAAATGAGAAAAACTTTTAGCTCCATTACTTTGGATTTGACATTGGCTGCTTAGATACACACACACACACACACACACACACACACACACACACACACACAAAGGGAAATCAGACAAACTAGACCTCATTAAATTAAGTTTTCTGCTCAAAGGACACTAAAAGAAAGTATGATAAAACTTAGGGAGAGTAAATGTAAGTCAGGTCTGGCAAATGCCTTGTGTCATCTAGTTCAGTTACGAGAAAGGCTCACAATCCAGATAAAATATGGCCAAGGAGCCTAACTAGACTTTTCTTGAAAAAATATGCTCAAATGTCCAAATAACACATGGACAGCTGGCTGGCATCAGTCATTGGATAAAGGTGAACCAAACCACAAGATGTCACTTCATACATAATAGAAACTCTAATCTAAAAGCCAAATCCTATCAAGTATTGTGGGAATGCAGTAAGACAGGACCTTCATACAGCTGCTGATAGGACAGGGAGTTAGTGGGGCCGCAATGGAAGGCTGTCTGCCGTACCAGAGAAACGTTAATAGAACTGCATCAGACCCAACGTGTACTCACAGGCATGTTCCTGAGAGAAACAGAACCTGTTCACAAGTAGTCATGGCAGCGTCTCATAATAATCAAGTGAGAAAAACAACCCAAATTACCTTTAAGTGCTGAATTGGTAGATAAAATATGATAAATTCATTCAATTGAATATTATGTGGTACATGTGGCTCTTGGGAGAGTATATTAAAGTATAAAGAAACTGGCTGTACACATACCAGAAATAGTGGAACGTCGTGACACAGGCCTCAGTACTGGGGAAGTGGAAGCAGGAAGATCAGGACTTCTGCTATGTGACCAGTTCAGGGTGAGCCTGGGGAGTCCTGTCTCAGGAGAGCAAAGCCACAGCAACAGAAGCGCTGCACAAGCCTATGTTGTAAGTATAGTGTTATGTCCTGGTTCTTTGCCAACATTAGTCTTCAGTTACAAATGTGGAGATGAAGGTCCATCTGAGAATACACATTTGATATCTCTGCACTGTGATATCACTAAGTCATTGGCAATGATTCATGGCTATGCCCTTTAATCCACATTAAATGATGGGTCAAATGTTCATGATTGAAATAATCATACTTGCAGAGAATTATTTATAATTTGGTATACGGGTTTCATAGACGAGACTTTAGACATGAGAAAATATAGCAGTAATTTTACCACATCATAGCACATAACAGATTATCAATAAAAATTTTTACTATAAATATTCAAATTTAGCTAATAGTCATTTTATTGGCTTATCATGTGGCAGGAACTGTAGAGTATCTCAGGTTTTCCTCCTTCTACCTCTCCCATGTGCTCTCTCAACAGTCTTGAGAAGAGCGTGCTGTTGCTTTTGTTTACAGTTTAAAAACTTGCATCTCTGAGAGTTTAAATGAGAGTTTCACCGTATCACAACTAGTGGTCAGCAAAGTGGCAGCAGTTTGCTGAGAAAATGCATGTGTCTGGTGACCTGCATTCAGTCCCAGAGACCTACATGGTAGGAGGAGAAAACAGAGTCCCTCAAGGTGTCCTCTAATCTACACACACACACACCCGTGCACATACACACACACACGTGCACATACACACACATCCATGCACATACACACACACGTGCACATACACACACTCATGCACACACACGTGCACATACACATACTCATGCACACACACGTGCGCGTGTGCACATACACACATGCTTGCACATGCACACACACTAAAAATAAATAAAATGTAAAGGTAAATGTTAAGATAACACAGCTAGGAAGTGGTCTGTTGAAAGCTGTATCACATATCCTCTGGGTCCAAACACAACGACCTTCTTTTCTCCCAGATATATTCGTTCTTCAGTTTATCTCACCATAATTTATTGAGTCAGAAAGCCTGTGCGTCTTGTGCTGCACCTAAGTTCTTCTGTAATCCTGTCGGCAAAGTCCCTGACCTGGCTCTCAGGAGCAACTCTACCACCTCCCACCCTCCATCCACCCCGCTTGACCCTTGCCTAGTACACAATGTGATCTGCTGACATAGGTTTAAAGATTGAAAACTAAACATGAAACAAAAGAAAAAAAGGAAAGACAAAAGAAAGAGAAATTAAGACTTAAATTCATTGAAGATGTAGGATCCCAGATCAAATTACAGAGTCTGCTAGACCTCGTGGAAGAAGTCAGAGTCAACAGTTCTTGAGATCAAAATAAACCACAGTGACTGTGGCTAGAGCTTGTCGTGGCTCCCATCTGAGGAAGGGAGAGTGGCAGAGGGGACTGAGTTCGTGCATGTGAGCTGTCTTATCCTCATGGTGACACTTTTCCAGCCGAAGGCTTATAGCTCAAAGCATAGTGTCCTATCCCTCAGTTACACCTTGTATAGATAAGTGTCAAAAAGCCTAACCCAAAGCCATCTACCTATAGGCACGGTGCTCTCTGCTCTGTCACTGGAATCCCCAAATATCTGTCCACAAAGGGCAAGACCATCACCACATTTTCACATAAGAACATCACCATGCCATAAAGGGGGAGCATGTCAGCATTGGGAAGATCGTTGGCCCGAGGTGTCTTCTATTCCCAGCTTGTATTCTTTCCGCCTTTCTAAGGGATAGCTTCCTTCTTTGTGAACGATAATGGAAATCAGCAGCAACCAGTCACTTGATGATAACGTTCTTCATAACTCTGTGTCAGTGATGCAGAACCTTGTCCTATGTCTACATCAGAGGTCTCAGTGGCATCCTAGTACATCATAGTCTGTTGATACGTTGGGAGCGTTAGCTTCTCCCCCTGCCCATAGCACTCTAGAGAGCAGCACAGCTCAGTCCCGTCAGCCTGAACACTTCCTTGTGAAGGCTTAGTTTCTCCTCAGATCTTGGCAGCTGTTTTCCCCTGTCCCATGAAGGCAGAGTTACATTTCAGGGGATGGTGGGCATAATCTACCATAGGAAACTACCCGGTCGCCCAAGGAAAAAGTTTATCTGGTGAGGTATGTACATGGGAATGCCCCAGCTCGGGCTCTGTGCTCGTGAGGAAGGGACTTTCTCCTGCGCAGCCATCCTCACCTGTGCTGAGCTCATACAGTGCGGCTGACTCACAGCCATGGCCTTTTACAACTTAGGTCTCAAAGAGGCCTGCTAACGATTTCAGAGCTAGAATCCTAATCTCTTTCCAGGAAAGAGCAGTGAGATTCAAGTGACCTGATGTGAAAGAGAAGAGAGTCATATGTGGCAATCGTGGGGAACTGTCTTCGAGCCTGGTGGGCTCCTCAGTCGGTATACAACTACATACAATGGCTGCCTGTCCCTCAGAATCGGTAGTCACTGGTTCTGCAAGGAGGGGTAACATGGAAGCATGGGAAGGGGTGAGCGAAGGTGCAGGCTCCAGGATCCAGATGGAAAATGTGCATATTCGAAATTCTCAAAGAACAAACTCAACAGAAGTCATCTTTTTAAGACTTGAGGGCTCAGTTGTTACATATTTCCTTGGTTCTGATCGTTCACACATTCATTGTTCATTCAAAAGAGACAGAGAGAGATCTCAAACGCATTCAAAATCAGAGCTGGCTGATAATGTTCCTGGCCACCTTAATGTCACCTATAACCAACAGTAACTTATTTATGAAATAATATCTCCTCCAGCTATGATGAAAGAAAAAAGAAAATGGAAAAAGACTATCCAAAGAACACCGAAGAGGAGTTTTCAGGAGTGAGCGGCCAAGTAGATGCTGCTGTGGAGTTAAACGGTAAGTGTCACTATAGCAAATGGTCCCTAGGAAACTGCAGCAAGAAATCTGGGCTCTGCTTTAACTTATAGAAAATAGATTCCAATGGGAGTCACTGGTTCTTATTTGGGTCCTAAGTCGTTTCATGAATTTAAATAAGCAAATTACATACTAAGAGGGGGATTTTTTTAAAAAAAATCCTCTATTAAAAAATAAGTAAACAAAAATAAAATGATGGTTCTCCCTTTACTAGTAGATATGTTTAAAAATATAGTGTTAAGTTGGGAAATGTAGCTGACCCTGACCCTGACCCTGTGCACAGCCCTGGGTTCAATTTCCAGCTGACATAAACTAGGCATGTGGCTTGTAATCCCAGCACTTGGGGAAGGGAAGTTCAAAGTCTTCAGCTACATAGCAAGTCCAAGGACAGCCTGGGATGTGTGAGCCCCTTTCTCATATGAACACACAAGAAGTGCAGCTCTGGCCTGTAATCCCAGCACTCAGGAGGCTGAAGCAGGTAGATGAAGAGTTTGAGGTCACCTGAGCTACATAGTGAGACCCAAAGCAAACAGTACCACAGTGTAGCTTCAGTCCAGTAGTTATGGTCTCAGCCTTCCTGATATTTTACCTTTCCATCACCCAACTCCTGAAATCTCACACATAGCTAAGGAAGTCAGATGAACTATTATATACAAATCAAATCAATTTAGTTATCCTTTGAATCACGTTCTTCTTGCGTATGTAGCACAGAAACAGACAATGTTTAGAAATTGAAAGGAGATTGCAAATGTGGTCTTTATTCTCATGGAATGTTGAGCATCCTCGGGAAATGCCTATCCATGTTACACAGATGGAATTACTGGGAGACAAGACAGTCTGCGCTGTAGTATTGACTGGTGTTTCTAGACTTCACAATGATGTTCAGAAGTGATCTAAGACAGCGGGGCCAAATGTGGCAGTTGGCTATATCATGATGAGCCATTTGCTGGTCCTGAAGGCCAATTAGACGTTTGACAGGCTACACAAAGGCAAAATGACTAAGCAAAATCATAAAACATGATGAGGGTGATTTACCTCATGCCCTAAGTGAAGACCTTACCCTGCTGGAGCACAGGACGGAGTGAGGAATGATCTGAGAGGCTGGGGTGTCAGGTTGCTGGAGCTGTGCAGGAGACAGGCTCTGCCACCATCTGGCAGAGCCCAGTTCCCCACCGGTACCACGTCAGAGCTGCAGTTGTAATCCTCCCCACAGAGGTCCGCAAGCCATCTCCAGTAACCACAATTTCAACTTTATCTCTTCTAGGCTACATTTACTTCTTTTCAGGACCCAAAACTTTCAAGTATGACACAGAGAAGGAAGACGTGGTTAGTGTGGTAAAATCCAGCTCCTGGATTGGTTGCTAAATCCGCAGGGTTAGTCTCCTCACAGGGACGGAGATCACTGTGAGCAACTGATGACCGGACATTATGGACTAAGCAGAGAGCCCGGACACTCTTGTCCGGCCTTCAGCCCTAAGGGTGATTTAAAGTTCCTTGAAAACAATAACAATTCTATTGCTTTTCCTAATTATTCATTTCCAATTTAAAACCAAATGAGAAATTAAGCCACCTTTACTCAGAATCAAATAATACACCCTTTGGTTAAACATTCTTTTTTTTTTAACCTACTGTGTTAAAACAAATTGATCAGTTTTGTTTCTATTTATAGGAAAAAGAGTACATACACACACACACACAATTCTTTCATTAAGAAAGGTCATTACCACACAAATTATAATTATCCTTTAAAAAGGGCCATTCTCCACTATGATGAGTATAAATGTGCCTATTTACATTTTGAAGATGTCACTAACAAAATGCAATACCAGGTCTGTTTCTTGGTTTGGGTTGTTCTCTGGGTCCCCTCACTGGTCTCTGAAGTGGGGTTGGTATACAAACATTCAAATTAATTTTCATGCTTACCAACAGCTGGACACTGCAACAGGGAACCTTTTTAACAAAACCCAATAAAAAATATTGTATTAGAACAGTTCCTCATTTCTCTTTTCTGATAATATTTACTTGCCCTTATCATGCTTTATTTGGCAACTAATTCTGTGTACCTGTAGAAAATGTAAGCAATAGTATCATAAGCACACAGAGCCAGGAAAACAATGCAATCTGACCGATTTCCTTCTTCCTGGTAGTGCCCCCGCTCCCAGGGGGAGACATCTTTGATCCACCTGTTTCTTCTGAATAGTTTTCTACGTAGGGAAGTTTCTGTCCTTCTAGTTAGTGGGTTTGTTTGTTTTGTTTTGTTTTATTATCTTTTTTATCCAAACTAAACCTTTTCTTCTCAACTCTACCCAGTTCACAACACAGACATAATTATGATTGTCAGTCTTACAGTTTTTAAAATTTTAGCCTCTAGAATTCTAGAACTGGTCTAGAGAAAATCTACATTTTAAGAGCTCTGAAACTGAGTGATATTTTACTTTATAGGTTCCTTAGAAGACCTACAGTTATAACATCTGTAAGATGTTGTTAGCATCATTTATTAAACTTGCTTCACGTATTCATTAAAAGATTTAATGATAGTTATGGCAAGCATTCCACTAGGTTTCTATTACTGAAAGTCATAGTACATAGCCAGCCAGATGTTGACTATTGAAGACAACATCTGGTATCTTTGCTAAATCCAAGGTGCTCCTATTAAGAAGCAGAACTGTTTCATTTTTATTGCAAACATCTTACTATCAATAAGCAAAAATCTGGAGGCTAGAGGGATGGCTTAGAGGTTAAGAATGCTTGCTGTCCTTGCAGAGGACCTGAGTTCAACCTCCAGAACCCATGTGGGCAACTTACTACCATCTGTTAGCTCTAGTTTCAGGGCATCTGATCCTCTCTGTGGCCTCCTTGGGTACCTGAACATATGTGTGCATATTGACACACATACATATAAATAAAAATAAAATAAATTGTTTAAAAAACAAGCAAACAGCAAAGTGGTGTGTCAGGTCCTCACAGTGTTAAGCAGAAGCCCAGCAATTACACAACTGTGTATAAACCTATAAGAAATTAAAACACAAAATCTTGTACACAGACATTTATGGCAGCATTATTTCCAATAGTCTAAAGTGGAAATATGTCCATCACATGATGCAGGTATGGATAAAATGTGGTAGATTCAGACAATGGAATGTTTAGAAAACCATAAAAGGAATGAAGTGCTGAGACATGCTGTAATATGTATGAAGTTTGAAAACATCATGCTCAGTAAGAAGGTAGAAACAAAAGATGACATATTGTATGATTGTATTTATATGAAATGTTAATGATAGAAAAATACATAGAGACAGGAAAGATGTGAGTGCTTGTCAGGCAGCAGGGGACAGGCGTAGAGTCTCTAGACTGGGTGATTGGGAATGTTCTAGAACTGATGGTGGTGATGGTTGTACAACTCTGTGATGGTACAAAAACTGCCAAATTGTACATTTTAAATGAGTGAATTATGTGTTTATAAATTCTGTCTTGATAAAGTTGTTATATTATAAAAATGCAAATAAGCAAGGAGATCAAAGCAATGTGGTGATCCATGAAGTTCCTGCAACTTGGGAGCTGTGGCGAGAAGCACAGAGCAATGAAACATGGCGCTGAAGAGAGCTGGTGCTGAGCAGCAGATGGATACTTTCCTTCCCTTCTGCACAGCACTACCCAGGAGGAGGAAGCCTGCAGATGCTGCCCTGTGTACAGGGATGTTCCTGGAAGCAAGGACACATGTGCTCTGGGGACAGGCTGGCTGCATTCAAAAATCAAGGACTTGTTTTCTGCTGTGTGATGTTGTTCAAGTTCTCTGATCTCTTCTTGGTTTCCTCCTTTGCAAGATAAGTAAGAATAGTTCTTGACCTCCTGGGGACATTTAGAGACTTAAAATATGACTCAGATTATACAAAGCTCTGAGAGCAGTTCCTTGTATTCTGAAAGGTTTACTGGTTGCCATTCATAAAATGATTAGCTAATTTTGTTCTGAGATACTGTGGAGAATTCAGATTTCCCTTGAGATCTCACAAGATCTGGGGACATGTAACAGCAGCACATGAATTGATAATTGGAAACCTGGAATTTTTATTCTTTAAATTTCAGATTAAATCAAAAACTAGAAAATATACTGACTGTGGCCAGCCCCTAAAAATTTCTATCAAATTCTCCCCGTTCCTTTGTTGGTTCTGAGGCGCCCTGTCTCTCAGCTGTCATTCACGCACACTTTGGGGAGACGAAAGCTCTAAAGCATGGGGCAGTCTTTGTGTCCTTACTTATGGCACTTACCTGTTAGAGGCGAGATGTATGAAGAAATAACTTACAACACATACAGTGATATTTCCATATCTGAGGGCTTCTTACCCACAGACTTCCCAAACAGGGATAAAATACAGTGAGAAACAGTTGCCTCTATATTGAGTATATGTATCTTTATCCTCTGAAATTATACCATTCTGCTATCGACACATCATCTTCACTGCATTCTTTATTTTAAGTACATAGACGACTACACTATATGTGAGCATCCATACAGCTTACCTTTTCAAGGAGGAACCTGTACCTTCCTAGACGGTATCCATGGAATCAGGATCCAAGCTCTGAAAACCAAGGGACAATGCTCTCACTTAGCTTGTGGGAAACTGACATCTAGTAATAAACAGCCTGTCTCTGGTGACCTCCCTGAAGACTGGCAAAGCCCTCAAAGTGCCAGAAAGGAAAGATGCCTAGATTCTCCTGGGGGTGCTTCCCTAATGGCTCCCTTGAAATGTTCCGTGGTTGGTGCAGGTGATCTTCCACTTAACCTCATCCAAAATGGCAGTCCTGAGTTAGCTGGGGAGACATCAGGGACAGTGTAACCCTCTATGTCACGAAGTGGATGCTAAACCAAATATTCAGAGTTTTATTTAGAATTCTGAATACATGTTTATGAGCTCTTAGGTGGTCTCCAGGGTGTTTTCATTTAGACACGTCCATGTTTTGTCCTTATTTCTGTTTCCATCATTTTCTATAATGGTATCAAAGGGTCTGTGTGAATATTCATAGCTGAAATACCCAGTGAAGTATCATTGGAGAGAAACTTACAGTACTGCCTAGTAAGGCATAGTTTCTAAGTATCAGTCCAAGAACAAGGAGAGTCTAAGGGAAAAGATGCTCTGCACTTCCCCCAACAGGCAGGAACAAAGGAAGATCCAGCACCCTCGGGTTGTTTCACACCTGCCAAGCGCATCTTTAGCATGACTAGACATTCGATGTGACTTGATACTGTGGTCAGATAAAAGGATCTTTTTGTCCCCCAAATTGCATAATCCCAGCTCTGTTCTCATTACCTAGACTCTCAGAATTGAAACGGGAGCAGAACTGGAAACCTTGTGGTAAATAAATTCTAGTTTGAAACTAGCAAATGACTTTTAGGGACAAATTAGCCTGCTTTTCAAGTGCACATGTCTTCATTGTAACCTGACCTCAATCTACCATTCCTTCCTCTAGTCCAATTTGTCATTTAAGATGTTTGAGGATAAAATTAAACTTCTCTTGTACAATGCCATTGTTTTGGCAAGACTTGAAGGAGAAATTAAAAGACAGAAGAACAGGAGTCAATGAGAAATTCATAAGAGAACACAGACCATGGAAATTCCTCTCACTTTGTTCATAGTAGGGAAAATCATATGTTCATATGAAATAGCAACTTGCCTGTTCTTGGAATATCTCAAGGCACTAATACAATGATAAATAACATTAGCCTGGCTTAACTTTTGGACACATTTCTATGTATGAGTTTGCTGTACATTCACTTATGCATCTGAAAGAATATTTGTCTGGGAACATACCTAAGAATGGAATTCTTGGGTCATAATCTATGCATGGGTTGAGTTTTCATATGAACCACTAAACCACTTTCAAAGTGATTGTAATTATACTATTGTACATTTCCACCCACAGCGTGTGATAATTTTCATTGAGTTTATTAAATGATCCTTTTTATAGAGCATTCATTGTGTGGCAAACACTGGTGAGCAGGCTGTGAGATGAGTGTTACTCTTTCTCCATTTTCAAGCTAAGTAGACTTAAGCTATCAGAGCTAGAGACAGGTGGCAGTGGAGCCTAGGTCCAACACTCTTAGAACCCCTGAGATCATGTGAGTTCCTTTATGCTCAGAACAGATGCATGTGGCAGATGCCTTCACAGAACGCTAAAGGAAGAGCAGTGTTTTGCTCTGTGCACATCTTGGCTCTCAGCTCTGCGCTGGAACCTGCTGAGACTGGTGAACAGAAAGGGAGCTCCCAGACGGCCGAGTGTGGGAAGAAGCATGGGGAGGCATGGGGGTCTGGCGACCGGCAAGGCAAGGCTAAGCAATGAGGAACGCACAGTGGGGCCAAGAGCCTGCTCCCACTCTGCCCTCAGCATTGGCACCGTACACAGGTAACGTCTTTGCCCGGGAGTCATCTGGTTCTTCTAGAACTGTCTGAGAAGCATGCGGCCATACCCCAGTACCTGATACCCTAACCTTTCCCTGGGCACTGCTCCTCAGTTATTTACTCTGACACTACAGCCTTTATTCTTTGGTGCTGATTTTCTGCCTCTTTTCCTCCTTCCGCTCATGCTGAGGTCACCACACTGCTGGGAATTCCTCTTAAAATGCCCAGTTTCTTTAATGAGCCTCGCCTAAAAACTTAAGGTATGCCTTGGCCGAGTGCCCTGAGTCTCTGAGGCAACTTCCCAGCTTTCCACAATGCATATTAGACTGTGCCAGGGCGCAGGTTATTCACATTTCCCTCTGCAGGGACTCTGACCCCCTGAGAGAGGAACGGGAGACGCAGTCAGGTGCTTTTTACTGCTGTTTTAGATCAAGGCATATGCCAGCCTTGCACATTAGATGGACACTTCTCTAGCTACAGTTTGTAAGACCCTCTCTCCGCCCTCTGCTTCCTGACTCCTGGTGCCAGCGGTTTCCTCTGCCATGCGTTCCTTGGCAGCTTTTCTGCAGGCCCACACCAAGTGTTACCAAGCATATGGATGAATTACAGCACAGTGTAAACCCCCTATATTTTGAAAATTACATTTATGAATTGTGGACAAGAAATTTACAGCTTGGACAAATGGGATGGACAACTAATTTCCTGTCCACTGTGCCTATGACCATCTTGTGATTTATAGAAATCCATGAGACAAAGGCTGGAATGTGTAAATTTAGCTTTCAGACAGCTAAATGCTGCTTTCCTCGGAGCGGCCTGGATCCAGGAGCCTGGGACAGGGAAGTCCGAGCCCTTCTCTGTCAACCTGTTTTAGAAGTGAGATCTGCCTGTGTGGCAAAAGTAAGGTCAGAATCCAAGTCCAAGCTCACGCTACATCTCCCTGATTATCTCCTGTGTGTCAGCCAGTTGTTGGACACGGCAAAATCTAATGGCCCAAAGCAGTTCCCAGGCTGAACACTGGATCATGGCTACAGTCCTTCAGACAGTGTGAATCTTGGCAGAGCTGGGTTAACAGCACAAACTAGGGTTACAACTGGGCACTCCCTCAAGGGACTTGGGTCTGTCTTCTCCTAAATCATCATCAAACTTCAGCCCTAAAGAAAAATTCTGTGCCTACACAATTAGCCTTGCTAGTGTACAGATCCATGATGTCATTTCAGGCCAGTGTGGACGAGGGTGGAACATGGAGGTGGGGAAGTCCAGGCAGCAACGTGCTTCTCGGGAAAGAAGAAGCAGAGCAGTTTCACAGTCACCAGAGGGAACTCCTCTGTGCAAAGCCCCGTGGAAAATCCTCAGACCAGAATGACTAGAACGAGACAGTTCTGTGACTACCTTGAAGAAGTGGAATAAACCAGGGAGTGTTCTTGCTCTACCACCAAATGCAGTTTCTTCAAATCAAAGAAGTCGAGGAAAAACATAAAGAAGCCAGGTATGGTGGTACAAGCCTGTAACTCCCACTGGAGGAGGAGGAGGGTGACAAAGTCAGCACACATGGGCTGCACAGCCAAACCTGTCAGAGGGAGACCATGGAGGGGCAGGAGGAAGAGGAAGAAGAAGGAAGAGGAGCAGAAAAAGGGGAAGAGAAAATTCTAATAGTCGAAGGATTCAATCTGTTACTTAACAGACACACACGTGAAACCATGAAGTGGCACCAACTAATGTAGCCATGATTTACATCAGGAAAGGGGAAAACCAAGAGCATGGAGTTGTAGAGGTAGCTCAGTGAGGAGTGCGGATTGCTCTTCACGATCACATCGGGTGGCTCACAACCTCCTACCTGTAACTCCAGTTCCTGGGGATCCTTCTGGCCTCCCTGGGCACTGATACTCAGACGGTATACCCACACAGAAACATACACACATACATATAAAATTTTAAAGGCCAAAAGTAACCTGTAAATGGAGACTATGCATTTATTCCCGGCTACCCAGACCTGAATAATCACACAGAAACTATATTACTTACAACAGCGCTTGGTATATTAGCTTAGACTTCTTATTAAACAACTCTTAAAACTTAAATTAACCCATTTTTATTAACCTGTGTATTGCCATGAGGCTGTGGCCTACCAGTAAGGTTCCAGTGTCTTTTTCCTGTGGCAGCTACGTGATATCTCCTTGATTCCTCCTACTCTCTCTATAGATCTCTATTCAGATTTCCTGCCTGACTTTATTCTGTCCTGCCATAGTCCAAAGAGCTTCTTTATTAACCAATTGTAATAAAATATATTCACAGCATACAGAAGGGAATCCCACATCATCTCCCCTTTTCTGTCTAAATTAAGAGGAATGTTTTAACTTTAACAGAGTAAAATTACATATACAAAACAGCTATCAAGCAAGAATTAAAGTTACAATATTTAGTCTATTTGTATTAGGCAAAAATTAAGGAAAATATTCTACATCTATCCTATCTTTGTGAGTCTAAAGTTTCATGTCTAATTTATCTTTTATTATAACTAAGGAAAACTATAGCTATAATTATTTGTCTTCAACTCTATCAAAGACCCCAAAAGGATGTAATATTACCTAAATAAACAGGAAGTGCATTGTAAGCAACTTCCAAAACTCTAGAATTAGAAGAGACATCTCACTGCCTGGACAGTCACCTAAAATTCTTTTATAACATTGGAGCATCCATTGTCAGTGTACAGGCCCATAGCATCTGGCAGACTTTTCCATGAAGCAGGAAATTTGAAAGACTATTTTAGATATATTGGCAGTTTGTCAGTCACTTTCTTCTTTGTTCTGTAGAATGCCTGGAAGACTCTTTCATGAAGCAGGAACCCTAAAGGAACATCCTATCTTTTGGAAAGGGCAGCCATCATTTTTATATGGATCCTGCAAGTCCAAGTTTATACAGCGTACCATCAAGTAGTCCAGACAAGAGCAATTTCTTACCCAAATGGCTAGCCTTGTCACATTGAAGGCAAATTCCAAAATGAGTTTCTTTTTTTAAAATATTTATTTATTATGTATACAATATTCTGTCAGCGTGTATGCCTGCAGGCCAGAAGAGGGCACCAGACCTCATTACAGATGGTTGTGAGCCACCATGTGGTTGCTGGGAATTGAACTCAGGACCTTTGGAAGAGCAGGCAATGCTCTTAACCGCTGAGCCATCTCTCCAGCCCCCAAAATGAGTTTCTTTAATGCCCATCAACCTCTCTGGCTCACTGTAGAGAAAAGTCTAAGTTCTTGAAGCCTTTTAAATGCCATATTCTGTAGGTCTTTAAAAGGTTTGAAGAATCCCTATCCATCTGAAATACATCTCTGCACATCAGGAAAGCGTAACTAATGTAACTACATTATAGATGGCTATCTAGTAATCTGTATTTCTTATTTATACATTACATTTTGGGGAGTTGTTTTTTTGAGACATTAATTTTTAAATGAGCTGCACAAATACAATACCTTAAATAAGAGCAGAGATACATATACACAGTGTAACAAGTCAACCTTACATTAGTATCAATAGATCAAGATCCATACCAATACAAAGTATTCATTTTTATACCATATCCCTTCCAGCCTTTTTAAGAAAGAGATAAACTGTGACTATTTTACAACTTATAATGAACCTCTTTTAAATGAAAACAAATATTTATAAACAATCATTTTGGGAATTTGGGTGTAGTTTTCTCCAAACTGCTTCCTGTTGTTTGTTGGGCGAAGTATTTTTAGGTTCACAGAGACCTTTCAGGGGTCTTGTTCCATCAAACCACATTAGCCTGGAAGGAATGCACACGTTCTCATCTTCTGTGGAAACAAAAGTAGAACATCTTTTCCAAAGTAACATAACCTTATATTGAAATTTTAAAGTTAAGATATCTTTAAAATATATGTTTGTTTATCATTACAATGAAATGTCTCTCTGTACTTAGCTCATTCACAGGCAAAATATTCAAAGAAAACACAATAATATGCATAATCCAGACTCCTTGTTTATTTTTACATGGCTTTTTTTTTTACTGCATCACTTTTAGTATTTATTATCTTTGCTCCTTTAATCTATGACTGTCTGTACTCTTTCTTCTCTCTCTCTCTTAAGCCCATGTACATTTATTCAACACTGTGACCCATTTAGAGGTCTTTTTTATCTGAATCTGTCTTTTTTGCATATTTGTAATCATTTTTTGGACCAGAAGCAACTTTTTTTAATGCTAAGTGAACATGGCTAGGACCAACACTGTAGCTTTGCTGGTTGGCTTTGCCCAGTCCAACATGGCAGAGGTATGTTCACTGCCTCTGTGAGCCATGCTTACCACCCCAGCTCCAGGAATGCAGTGGGTGTATGTTACCATTAAGCAACTTATAGCACTCTGCTAACAATCCCCCTAAGTTCTCCATAGCTGGACCCTCACAAGGAGCCAGAGCCATTCATGTCACCAATATGAACCAGGAAGCTGCCTCTTAAAGGAGCCACGCCTCCGCTTGCAGCCAGCAAACAGAGCCTATCTGGAAAAAAAAATGTGGCTACCAAGAAGCTGCACTTGACTCCCGTTTTGTGGGCCTAGAAGGCCTCTTTTTTCTTAAGCTTTTTTTTTAGACCTTATGTGAATCCATGCCCCAAAAGGTGGGCACCATTTTGTAAATGGAGACTGCACATTCATTCTGGCTACCCAGACCTGAATAATTACACAGAAACTATATTAATTACAACACTGCTTCGCATCTTAGCTCAGGATTCTTATTAAAAAACTCTTACAACTTAAATTAACCCATTTATATTAGCTTGTGTATCACCATGAGGTTGTGGTCTATCAGTAAGGTTCTGGTGTCTTTCTCCTGTGGCAGCTATGTGGCTTCTCCTTGACTCTGCCTACTCTCTCTATAGATCTGTTCAGATTTCCTGCCTGACTTTATTCTGCCCTGCCATAGGCCAAAGTAGCTCTTTATTAACCAATGGTAATAAAATATATCCACAGCATACAGAGGGGAATCCCACATCAGCAATCCATTGAAAATAACCAAAACCCACCAGCTATTCCATTCAAGGGTAGGCAGGGGACTTCTTGCACACCTGGCTCTACTCTCTCAACGCCTTCTCCTCTGAAAGGGATTTAATACTTATAGGTGAATTTAACTGAACCAAACAACTTGACATAAGAGTAAATCTGAAGATTTTTATGTGTTAAAAAGCCAAACTCGAAACTTTTTTTAAATTAGCTCGGCCAAGGGATGTGGCTCATTGGTAGAATGCTTTCTGAGCATGTTTGAGACCCTGAGTTCAAATAAATAAGCATACATACACATATATACCGTGTGTGTGTGTGTGTGTGTGTGTGTGTGTGTGTGTGTGTGTGTGTGTAAAATAAGCCGAATAGATGGTCATGGTGGTACGTCTACAATTCTAGCATTCAGAATTGATGGCAGAAAAGCCAGAAATTCAAGATTCTCAGCTACGCAGCAAGTACAAAGCCAGCCTGTCTCAAAGGCCATAAAAATTTCTGGTACACTGGTGTGTTCCTTTAATCCTAGCACCCAGGAAGCAGAGGCAAATGCATCTCTGTGAATCTGAGGCCTGCCTAGTCTATACAATAATTTCCAGGACAGCCATGTCTACATAGAGACCCTAGTTCAAGAAAATAAAAAGCCATAAACACAAAAACCCACTGTTAATGAATGTTTATGGTGTTAAATATATTTCAGTAAAACTATTTTATAAAAACAGTGTGAATATCTACTAGGCTTTCTTGAAAATTATACACATTGCTATTAAAAATTCCCTCTTCATTATAGAAAAATTATTTCAGTTATTTTTCTTTCATGTTTCATATTTTTTAAATTTCTGAAGGCAAATAAATACTTATACTTACAGAGGGAGAAATATACAATTTTCTCCCTGCCTTTCACAGTGCTTCTTTGGGGCAGACCCACATAGTAACAGATAGATTAACTAGAGAAAACACGAACAAGACTAGCAACAGTGGATCTCCTGTGCACATGGCACCAGCAGGAGGACCAAGTGAGCCAACCTCAAGTGGGGCCATTGCGGGGAAGGTCCCGGAAGATGGGTGAGGACTGCGCAGCAGGTCTGCCCGTCCTCCCCATTGATAAGAATGTTCAGTGGTGTAAAGATTCTTCTCTTTCTAGTGCAGACACAGGACCAGCTTTACAGATAAAGGTTTCTTCGAAGGACAGACATTGACTTACAGCTGGGTAAGAGTTTTTTCAAGTGTCTATTTCCCTACATCATCAGCTCAAATTAATCCATATGCTATTGAGATCAAATTAGATGGTCTCTCACAGCCATATTTGGGGATGTTATGCCACCCAAAACTGTAATTTTCATGTACACATGTACTAAATTTTTAATAATGCCAGAGAAATGAGAAAGTGGTCTGAATAATTAAGAACCTAGGTTTTAGGGCTGAGGAAATGGTGGGTAAAGTGTCTCTTGGGCAACCATGAGGACCTGAGTTCAGATAACAGCACGCACTTTAAAAGCCAGGCTTGGCAACATGTACTTGTAATCCTTAGAAAGCAGAATAGAGAACCCTCTCGGTCCAGCTGAACCCATTAGATCCAGGTTTAGTGAGAGGCCTTGTCATAAAAGGTAGGGTGAGAGTAACTGAGAAAGACACCAGACATTGACCTCTGCCCCTACACGCATGGGGACACGTGTGTCCCCCCCACACACAGGTTTGGTTTCAGACTAAGCTTACAATCGATCTCAACCACTTACTAACTAGTTACTTTCATCTTCTTCATCTGTAACATCATGATGCTGATGAGCATGGAAGACTGTGATAGCAAAGAGCATAGTAATTCTGCTATCCTTTGCCTGGATGCCGTCTGACAATAGGCCTGCTACCATCTAGCCTTACACAGGGAATTCCTAAGAGGTGAGAGGAGTGAAGGAGACATTGGGAAGGCAGAACTTTGGCAGCAGCTGGTGCTCTTAACCCTGAAGCCACCACCTTGGTCTGGAGAAGTGAAGTGGTCACAGGTGAGAATACACACAGCTCTCTGGGGAGCTGCAAACTCCAGCATCTGGGAGGTAACAGGTTATGGGAGCAAAGACAAAGATTTGTGGGACAGTGACACTGAGTGAACTCAGAGAAGGAAGTACATGATGTGTGGCTCTTCTGGCCTCACCTCAGGGCACTGAGACTACCTGCCCTCGTCCCATGGACACGCAATGTGCCCGCTGACGACACAGCCCTGTGAGAGGCATCAAGGCTGTTCATGAGCCCTACTGCAGCCGATCTGCCTGATGTGGACAATGGTGGTGGCAGTGGCGATGACAGTCTGATTTGTCAGCCTTAAGGAGGACTGAGTCCTTAAACAAGGCACCACCCATCAAGAGAATCAAGTCACCTCTCGTGTGAATTAGGACCAACAGGCTTCCTAAATGTGGCTTTGCTTTCTCTGCCTCAGAGTATCGGCCACTGAGTCTGGTGTTTGAATCTTCACCCAAAATTCATTTACACAGACTGCATTGCATTCACCTTCTGTGTCTGTTTCAGGCAAACTGACAGCTTCTTTTTTAAGATTTGTGTGAGCATGTGTGTGTGTGTGTGTGTGTGTGTGTGTGTGTGTGTGTGTGTGTGTGTGTGTATGAGTGCGTGTGTGTGTGTATGTGTGTGTGTGCCATGTGCATGTGTGTACCCTCAGAGGCCCAGAGCAGGAGCTAGAGTTATAAATGGTCGTGACCATCCACATGGGTGCTGGGAGCCCAGCTCCTCTGGAAGGCCAGTGAGCACTCAACCACAGAGCCATCTCCCCAGCCCCAAACTCTGGCTGCTGGGGAAAGACTCCATGTTTAACTCTTCATGTTGCCCAGTTCTTCTACAAGACCAGATGGCCTGGTGTGTGCTTTACGGATATTTGGTTAGTATGTGAATGAATCTAAGAGTCTTGTGGACACTCAGAGGAGGAGCATTAAGAACCATCAGTTGGACAGTGACAGTTGCTTCGCATACTCTCTTGTCCTTTGTCCCCCACAGCATGCTGTGTCATAGTTACCAAGAGTAGGTGGCCAACCTACTAGACTCTGGTTACAGGAAAGAATGGAACAGGCAGTAATTCTGCTGGGGAAACGATACAGTTATCTATCCATTACCATACCTATGAGTGCTAAGTCACCAGGGGAAAAAATCAGAAGTCTGTCACATGTCTGTCTAGTTACAGTGTCTAGCACCATGGCTGCACAACACACACCATACATGATTGCCTAATTACTGACTGAGCTATCTAATTAATGAGTGATTGACAGTGTGGAATATTATAGGGAGGGTGGAAGTCACAGATAATCCAGCCTGGATCCCAGCCCACTGGGATTTAGAAAATAAAATAATACCTTCCCATATCACACAGGACTTAGTTGACTGGTAGTGTCCTCAAACCTAACCTCTAGTAGGTCAGCTAACAGCAAACAACTGATGTGGGAGACCCTCATTGCCTCACACAGCTAGGGAGTCTGAGTGGTTGCAGCTTCTCTTCAGGTGTTTAACCCCCAAACCCACCCCCAGACAGGGTTCCTCTGTGTAACAGCCCTGGCTGTCCTGGCACTCACTCTATAGACTAGGATGGCCTTGAACTCACAGAGATCTGCCTTCTGAGTGCTGGAATTTAAAGGCATGCACAAACAGAAACCCTGAACTGAAGGAAAAGGGTTACTGCCACTCCAAGGGTGTTCTGCCCCACCCCCCTGGAGTGCAGCTGTGCTTGGTTATGAAAGGTCTGAATCCTTGGCAGGTTGGGGTCCAGTGGGAAGGAGAAGTAGAAAGGTCAGCAGCCTCGTTCTGCCTTCTTCCTCTGGAGAAAGCGCTGCGGCAGAGGGATTCTGAGCTGGGGCTGTGGTCATGCGAACCATCCTTTCCCTCAGTTTCCTCTCACTTCCCCTTCCTGTTCCTTTCTCCAGCGGTTTCCCATTCTGGAATTCACCATCTGCCTGAGCCTCGAAGTAGGGCTGCCTGCCCTGAGAGGCAAGGTGGGTAGAACAACTCACACCTCTTTCGCCAGGAGCTTCTGCGTAGCCACTTAGCCCTGTGTCTCTCACCCGAACACAATGGAAGAGTCACTGACTCCAGACGAATCCTTCTGCCTTTCTGTCCTTTCTCAAGCCTTCTGATGTGGCATTTAGAACTTGGCTTGTGTCACTTGTCCTAACATCTGGCTTACCTGGTTTCAGTCTTTCTTCTTGATTTCCTCTGTGTTCTGTTGTCCACACTGTGCATCCAGTTTCCTGATAAGGATTGCGCTCTCCTTGCTTGCAGAGTGAATAGCCAAGAGACTCCTGTACTGGCATTTCATTTGTATTTTAATAAATAAAGCTTGCCTGAAGATCAGAAAAGTAAAACAGCCACACTGGCTAGTCTTACAAACCAGGCAGCAATGACACACACCTTTAATCCCAGCAGGCACACTAGATTGCCATAGAAACCAGGCGGTGGTGGTGCACACCTTTAATCTCAGAACTAGAGAGGATTATAAAACAGGAGACAGCTCTCAGACACAGTCTCATTCTGAGGTTTCCTGGAGGCAGGTCACCATTTTCCAACTGAGGTCGAGGTAAGAGCCAGAGGCTGGCTGCTTCGCTTTTCTGGTCTTCAGGTTGAGCCTCTGAGTTTTTACGAATCATGCTTCAGACCCCTCTGCTAACTATCATTACACATCGCACTGTAGTATTTAGAGCAGTTATTTCCTGATGTTGCAGGGATATTAGCATTAACAATTTCAGTAAAGATTATTGGGACACGGCCATTTCAACCTTTTGTTTTTCTTCTATATTTGTCATATTTCCACACTAGATTCAAAGATGTGAAAGAAACAGAGCATTACAACACATAACTCCCAGAATAGGGGAGATGGCTCACAGTTAAGAGTACTGGCTATTCTTCCAAAAGGCCTAGGTTTGATTCCTGGCACCCACATAGTAACTAAGCTGTAACTCCAGTCCCAGGGGACCCAGCACCCTTTCTTCTTAAGGCACTACATGTGTGTGGTGTGTATGCTGGGAAACACACACACAGTCCCCAGAATCCTATGGCTAGCCTTTACTGGATTCTCACTAGGTTCCCAGAACACGACTCAGTCTTTTATAAACTTAGTCTCCCTAAGAAAAAAGATCTGCCTTCATTTTTCAGGTAAGGAATCTACATTTCTGAGAGATTAAGCATTGTGTCTTTATGAGTGACTCCCTTGTAACATAATAACCAGGGGAATCTGACCAATTAACAAAGCGGAAGCTTACACTATGACAAAGGAAAAGGGACGTGAAAGAGGCTATGACTGAGAAGTTGGGAAGTGCTTACTTACTACATAAACTTGAAGATCTACATTCACATGCCCACAATTGTGTAAACACACACACACTTGAGCTCCCAGTCTGAAGAAGCAGGTCCTTGGAGCTCACTAGCCAGCGGAAGAGCCAAAGTTACATTCAAAAATTTACACTTCCTCCCCTTCTCCCAGACCCCTCCCACTCCCCCACTACCCCTCCTCCGTCCCCCTGCTTCCTTAAGAGGTCCAACTGAGACAGTGTGCCTGATCTAATGGGAGCTCACCAAATCCAGCTGGACCAGGACTGAATGAGCATATGATCAAACCGGAATCTCCAAAGTTACATTTTTAAGTTTTAATTACTATGTCTTAGAGATTCATAAAACAAAACAATAACAACAACAAAACCGCCTCTGATCTGCAAGCCCCTTGCCCAAGGGCAAGTAGTTCCTGGGATGCTGGAGGCTGTTGTTATGAGATAACAAGCCTCGTGTTTTCACTCCCCCTAAACAAGTTTGTTTGCCCCATCTGCACCGGATGTGCTTGATCACATGTGGCCAGGAGGCTCACAGGCGGGAAATACATCAGGATGCATGCTTGCCCCTGAAGGGCCTGATGGGAAATACGGTGAATTGTGGATTTTGCCAGTATTTAATTACAGCTTGCTTTAATTTGGCTTTAAGCTGTGGTAGTGGTCTTATTTTCTACTAGTGGGATTAACACCAGTCAGTCTAGCCTAGCCTGTGAATTCCAGGCTTTGTAATAGACCCTGTCTAGGAGAAAGAGAATAGAAAACAGTGAGTTTTTTGTAAATAAGAGTTCGGCAGTTCCTCAAAAATGAATTGAATGTAAACTTACTGTTAAGACCCATAAAAGTCATTCTTGATTGCATACGCAAAGTAATTGGAACCAGAGGTTTTTATTTTTTTAATTCATTTTACATTCCAACCAAGGTTCTTCCTCCCCCTCCCCCACACTCCCCTCTATTTCCCACCCACTCCTCCCATGTAAGGTGAGGCTCCTATGGAAAGTCAACACAGTTTGGCATATTATTCGGGGCAGGACCAAGCCTCTCCCTTCTGCATGAAGTCTGAGTATGGCATCCCCTCATAGGGAATGGGCTCTAACAAGTTAGCCCCTGCACCAGGGTTAGATCCTGGTCCTACTGCAAGGGCCCCGTCAGATAGCCCAAGCTTCTCAACTGACTCCCGCATATAGAGGGCCTAGTTCAGACCCATGGAGGCTCCACAGCTGTCCATCCAGAGCTCATGAGTTCCCACAAGCTTCGTTCAGCTGTCTCTGTAGATTTCTCCTTCACGATCTTGATCTCCCTTGTTAGTGTATTCCATCCTCCTTCTCTTTGACTGGATTCCCAAAGCTTGGCCTGGTGCTTGGTTGGGAACCAGATATTTAAAAAAAAAAAATGTTTTTACACCAATGATCATTGCACAAGTTGCCCAAATGTCTGTTTTGGAATTAATGGATAAACAAAATTTGTTATATCCAAATGCTAGAGTGTTATTTATCTATTGACAAGAGAGTGGTGGGCTAACACATGCTGCAACAGTAAATCGGTAAATATTGAAAGTGTCAGGGAAAGGACAGAAGCAAACACAGCAAAGGGCAGTTGTTATAATGGCGGGATTTAGATGGAGCTCCTGGGATAGAATCATAGACACAGGGAGCAGAGTGGAGATTACTAAGGAAATAGGAGAGAAGGCAGCAATCTGAGGTGATGAAAGTTCTAGAAACAGTTCCCCGACAGCTGGAGAATATGGTAACGTGTTAATGTTGTTGTACTGGACATTCAGGAATGGTAAAAACAGAGCCGGTGAGATGACTCGGTGGGTAAGGACGCTTACCGCCAACCTGACCACCCGAGTTCGGTCCCCAGGGCCACCTACATGGTAGAAGCAACTACTACATGAAAAAATAATGTCATTTTTTAAAGGTAAAAACTGAGCTAGAGAGATGGCTCAGTGTTTAAGAGCACTGGCTGCTCTTGCAGTGGATCAAGGTTCAGGACACTGCTCCCACATGACTCTCAACATCTGTCACTCCAGCTCAAGGAGATCCAACACCTATCCCTGGCCTCCATGGGCTCCAAGCTCATACACAGTGTTCAGACACACAAGCAGACAAATCATTCATACATATAAAATAAAAATAAAACTTTAAAATATTTATGGTTGAAATGACAAAATTTACATTATATCTATTCTATACACCCCAACACACATGCACACATGCACGCACACATCTAGTTTCCTCCTTTAACAGTGAGTCACTTACAGCCTGTGACTGCACACTGCATCACTCTCATGAATTCTAGACGTGATTTCCCAGCTGAACCCTCAAGTTCAATATCCAATATTGATACCAATGGCTTAGCCACAGCGGACTCTCCCTGGCAATGGCTGCCCCTTGTCCCAACAGTGGCACCCTTCACTAAGCTCCGATCTCCTTCGATGTTTTCATCTTCAGTCCTGCACTGACCAACTCCCAGGCTGTCGTTCTGTTTTCTTTGCTCTAAATTCTGGTTTATTTATTTACTTATTCTTTCTTTCTTTTTAAACAACAGTTCTTTATTCCGTGGTTTGAAACACATAGCAGAATAACCATGTTCCCTGAAGTTTAGCAGTGCATTCAGTGCAAATCCACACTGCAGTTCTAATGGGTCTCCATAGGTCTTACTTCAGAAAGCCTTGCTCCAAGGCACTGAGACGTTACCAGCAGTGGTTTGATGTCTTCATTGTCAGAGTTAAATATGCAGGTTCTTCTAACTATGTGCCCATCCTAGAAAGTGGGAGCTACAGAGTTAATAAATATAACTTACCAATATGAAGTTGAACACATTAAAAAGAACTTAATAGCTACTGCCAGGAGGCAACTCAATCTGAAGGATGAGATTTGAACACACAGACACACATCACAGTAAATGTCTACTCTGGAAGAGGTGCAAGGGGAACTTCTCATGCACTACAGAAGGAGTCCGCAAGCTGCGGCAAGCCTGCTTTCTTCCTGGTATTAGCTTTAGTACTGCAGAGCACTGTGGGCAGTCACTCTGTGCATTGGCACAGGAGACACCTGAGCCATGGCATGGAATTAAGACTAGTGTACAGTTCTGCAGGACAGACTCTGTCCATTGGCACTCAGTTCCTCAATCTCCGAATATATTCTGTTAAAACCTTGCTCCTTGGCAATCTCACTAAGCAGCTCGATGTAGTCTGTGCTCAGGAGACCGAGGAGGCTTCTTTTCAGTCAATCTTTTTACCAGGGAAATTCTTCAAGGAATGCCAAGTGCAGCCTAAGGAACATCCCACACATTTGTTAGAGAAAACATGCTTCTCTGGAGAAATATCACTAAATTTGGCATGAAATTTTTCAGCAGCAAATCACAATCCCAGAGAACCTAGACAACAATGTGGACCTAATACATGGATCTAATCTACATGGGAAGTAGAAAAAGAGAAGATATCCTGAGTAAATTGGGAGCATGGGGACCTTGGGGGAGGGTTGAATGGGAGGGGAGAGGTAGGGAGGGGAGCAGAGAAAAATGTAGAGCTCAATAAAAATCAATTTAAAAAACCTTCTGAGCTCAATACTTCATCCTCCCCAGCCCCAGCCCCATCCCTGTAAGCACTGATCTGCCTGCTACCTCCCTTTATTGAATGGCATCTGTTGGAATCACAGATTGAACCTTTCCTGTTGGCTTCCTTCACTTAGTAGCACTCATTTAAGGCTCTGGCATGTCTTTTCATCGTTGGTAGATCTTTTAATTTTGGTGCTGAATAATATTCCTCTGTGTGGCTTACCACAGTCTATCCAGACATTCCTCCACTGAAAAAAGACATCTTGAGTGTTCCCAAGTTTTGAACAGTATGGATAAAAGTGCATGTATTTGCAGTTTTATAAGGGCATAGATTTTCATTTCCTCTTTGGCTAGGAAAGAGTACACTTGCTGAATCATATCATAAGAGGTGGTTTAGTTTTGGATGTGCCAAACTGTATTCCTAAGTGGCTGTACCCTTTGTATTCCCAGCATGTCTTGCCTTAGTATTGCCCATGTTCTGGATTTCAATCATTTTAATGGGTTTTAATTGGCTTGTTTTTATTTTAACTCACATTTCCCTGGTAGCTGCAATGGGGAGCATCTTTTCATATTTACTTAGCATCTGTGTATCTCTTTAGTGAATTATCTGTTTGGGTCCTTGGTACATTTTAAAAAAATCAGTTATTTTTGTTCTCATTGTTAGGTTTTAAGAGTTCTTTATATAATTTAGATAGTAGCCTTTCGTTAGATTTTCTTTTTGCAGTATTTTCTCCCACCCTGTGGTTGTCTTATTCTTTGAGATACTAAAAGATCCATGATTTTACTCCAAAACAAGGATCAATGGCCATCTCATAGTATTATGGTTACCTGATACAGGTCGTACCTCTAAATACTCATGTATTATACAGACAGAAGTTATACATGGCTCTCCCTGGAGATTTGGTAGGGGTGCTCGGCTGAAGGAAATTAGAAATAGCATTAAGAGAAGAGGCCACTGATTAAAGGAACACTTACAGGGGCTTCTCACAGAGTGACTGAGATGCCTGGCTGTTCGAGGAAAGGCTAAAGGCTCCATGGCAGCCACTGACACAGAGCTTGCTTCCCTCCTTCACAAAAAATTATGGGATACCAGCAAAGCCCACTTCCCCTTCCATCCTCTGTTATTTCCTTCTTTCCTTCCCTCCTTCCATTCTCCCTTCCTCCCTCCCTCCTTTATCGTCCCTTCCTTCCTTCTATCCCTTCCTCCCCCTCCCTTCCTTCCTTCTGTTTTCCCTTCTTTCTTTCTTAGTTTAATCATTGTCTGGCTATGTAGCCAATGATCTAGCTATATAACCACTATGTGGCCTCAAACCTGCAATCCTCCTGTTGAAGCAGCTTCCTGAATTCTGGACAGGCATGTTTCATGGTCCTTGGTGTGGTATTCTTTCTTGACATTGATTTTATCACAGTACGTGTTCAGTAAAGTTATTTGTAATTTACATGCTGCTCCGCATATTACAAATTTTTAGAAGAATTCTTGTAAGAATACAATGATGAACCCAGAACTACTTTGTCGATGAGAAGACTTGGGAAAGTAGTCATTTGATTCCAACAAATGAAACACGGTTTTGGGGGATTCAGTGCACAGCGGCAGGGGTGGGAGGGTCTCTAAAAGATAAATACCGTGTGTTCCTCCTGCGAACATAAGGACGTAATACTTCACCATTGCTGCTAGTGGAAAAGAACGCATTCATTCTAAAAAGAAAGAAAGGTTGCAAATGAGTCACCTATTTACACATTCAGGGTTAAGAAGTCATATAAATTGCTCCGGCCCCTGTCAGAAAACATCAAAGCGACTGGCAGATCTGAGAACAATTGCCTTTGACGGCAGTTATGCAGCTCGCCCTGTTCTGCGCTGTGTGTCTGCTGCCAGGCCACCTGGCCCTGCCACTGTCCCGGGAGGCTGGAGATGGGAGCACACTGCAGTGGGAACAGGCCCAGGTATCTGTCCTCTCACCCCGGGCTCTCTGGCCTCGCTGCCAGCATGCAAGTGTGTTTCTGAATGATCTGTCCTTTGGTGTTAATGTGACTGTGAATGTTCCTGTGTACTGTGTAACGTTCCTGGTTGGCGTTAGATTCCTGTGTACTGTGTAACACTCCTGGTTGGTGTTAGTGTGACCATGGATATACCTGGGTAACGTTCCTGTTAGTGTTAATGTGACCGTGGATATTCCTGGGTAGCGTTCCTGGCTGAGAAACAGAGTACGCTTTCTGTGAGGAGCCATGCAAGCTGGCTTCCAGGGCCTCCCTGAACTCTGATTGAGTGCCAGCTCCTTAATCTGCAATCTAGGTGGACTTAAGAATGTCATTTCATTTCTGACCCTAAATTTTCCAATTCAGAAACTGGAAAAGTATAACAATGCTGTCAGCAAGTGGAGCTAGTATAAGCTTCTTAATACAGTACTTGAAATATAGTTCATGTTCAGGAAATGGAAGTATTAGTATTATTATTTATTGCGACTTGAAATTATTTTCATAAACTGTACTGGCCTCACAGGAAGAGACCGACAGAAAGCACCAGTAGAAGGCGTGGCTTTCTTGCATGTGCAATAGAAGTTATAACACCATCTGTGTTCTGCCCACAGGATTAGTCTACCAGACAAATAATATGACTATAGGAACTCACATGTGTGTAGTGGGTGCAGATCATAAGTAACTCTGGATCCAGCATGTCGTTTAATCACCAGCAGTATACTGAGAACTCAAAATCACCTGGTTCATATTCTTCTGCCAATTGTGACAGGCATCAGGATAAGCTTTGCTAGCTCAGAAACTGTGTTTCTTCAAATATATTGCTGATAAGTACAGTAATTAGTAAGAATAAAATGTCATTTGGTAAAATCAGATAATGATTGGTAAGCTTTAAGTGTAAGAAAATAGAACTATATTTCACATTCAGTTTGACTTTTTTAAATACCTAATTGATATACTAGACTCAACCACATGAAATCACCAATATTTAACTGGCTTTTCCCTTACTGTTATGCCCAAATCCGTGGGGTTCCCACAAAAGCCAACAAAGGAGACCTAGTCCCATATGTAAAAGCAAAGAGCCTTTATTTTAGTCAACTTTGCAAACTCGGTTTCTCCGCAAGTCCAATGTATTGGAATAACCGGAGAGCCCTGAGCTCAATTAGAATTGGGTTTTATAGTAGTAAAGGTGGGGGTAAGGAGTCTCTGAGGTTCAGGACCCCTGAATGGCTGACATTTGTCTAGGGGTGTCCTGGTGAAGTGCTGGCATGTGTTTCTATTTACAGTGCTTGGAATGCCAGGAATTTTCTTTGAATGGTCTGCTCTTGGGTAGGGTTCGGATAATCTCGGCCTGCCAGGCATTGTCCCAGTGTAAACTATTGAGACTCTAGACTTCATTTAAATTTATCGATGGCCAGAGTCCCAGGTGATAATAGTTGGAGGAAGTAAAGAACTTCCTTTCTGCCCAGACTTAGATTATTATGTCTGGCCCTCACATTACCAAATAGCATTTTTAGTGGTTTTGATCCAGATTTTTCCAGGATGCCCTTACAAGCATGTTTAGGCCCGTTGCTTAGCACACAGATTGTCCAATAGAAGGGAGATCATTATGTATTTAAGGCCAGCCTGAGCTACACAGTGAGTTCCACAATAGCCTGTACTACAGAACAAGATTCTATCTCAAATCAATAACCAAAGTAGAAAACAGAATGCAGACATGTGTTCCAGAGAGTGTTGTCATGAAGTCGACAGCGCTGGAAGGGACTCGTGTCTGTTATTTGTCTTAAAGAATTTGTTCATGCTCATTGTAAGTGCACAATAAGAATTTGTTGTATTGAATGAGACACTATCACTGGCAGCAGGTAGGAGGGCACAATGTTGACCAGTTTACTTCAGTAAAATGCATAGTTGTGGGAGGTTTCTAAACGAATATCCACTGCCAGTTGCTCTAATACTAACAGCTAGTCACTGGCAGGCACCCTCCCTGAACCTCCCGCTGCACCCTCCCTGAACCTCCTGCTGCACCCTCCCTGAACCTCCCGCTGCACCCTCCCTGAGCCTCCCGCTGCACCCTCCCTGAGCCTCCCGCTGCACCCTCCCTGAACCTCCTGCTGCACCCTCCCTGAGCCTCCTGCTGCACCCTCCCTGAACCTCCCGCTGCACCCTCCCTGAGCCTCCCGCTGCACCCTCCCTGAGCCTCCCGCTGCACCCTCCCTGAGCCTCCTGCTGCACCCTCCCTGAACCTCCTGCTGCACCCTCCCTGAACCTCCTGCTGCACCCTCCCTGAGCCTCCTGCTGCACCCTCCCTGAGCCTCCTGCCACACCCTCCCTGAGCCTGTAGCTTTTCCTAAGTTTCTCTGGAAGTGGATGGCAAATACCTGGATGGTCACTACCAGCTGCTTCTCCTCTCTAAGCATGTGTCTTTATATAAATCAGAGGTGAAAGTTCCATCTCTGCTTTACAGGGTGGTTATAAAGTTTCATTGAAATAAATGTGGAGCAAATGTGCACCTGCCCCTAGGAGGGGTCTTCAGTGCCTTTGTGAGCTGCTATCAGCTCTTGCCTCTTTACGTTTGGGCTGAAGGTCTCCCACTGCATCGCAGAACACCTGGAGACTTTCAGACATTCAGGTATGGGAGGAGGTCTGGTTTATCCCACCACCTCCCAGTGGGTGTGCTAACCTAGTGGGTGTGCTAACAGCAAAAGAGTCCGAAGGGAGGAAGAGGAAAGGGAAAAGGGGACTGCGGATAAGGAGATTCCAAACAGATTTGCCACCAACTCAGCTTGTGGACCTGAACAAAGACTTGGATGCTGTTAACTGTGCTTTCCTCCCGAATGACTAACTCAGACTGGTTAAACTAACAGTCACAAGATTTCTTCTTCCCTACTGAAATGTAAATAGCCAAATGGCCACAGCCCTTACCAGGCTAAGGAAACTTAGATCTCCCACATGGTCTATGATACCTAATAGTCTTACTTTGATCTCCAGTGCTCTCTCTCTGTGTGTGCATGTGTGTATGTGTATGCATGTGTGTATGTATGTGTGTGTATGTATGTGTATATATTTGTGTGTATGTATGTGTGTATGTATGCATGCATGTGTGTGAGAGAGACAGTGCAAGAGTGTGTGTGTATAGGCTAGAGGTGATAGTGGGAGTCTTTAGTGGTCTTCCTACCTCTTCCTCCCTGGCACTGGAGTTAAAGAAGCACCCAGTTTTTCACAAGGCCTAGGGATCAAACTCAGGCCCTCAAGTTTTTGAGGCAAGCTCTTCTCTAACTGAGCCTTTTTCCAGCCTTTGGTGTGTTCCCTGAAGACATGCTGACACTTCCTGCTCCTTTAAAAATTAGTTCAAGCTACAGAAAGTGGGTGGTGTGTACTGGGAATACACTGACCCTAAGGAATTCCTCTCTTCATCTTAGCAACAGCAGGCCAGTGCTTTCTTGTCAATATTCCATTTCCCTCACCGAGAAACACTCACTTTATTCCATAACTCTATAACGACTCTGTCTTCAAAGAACTATTCAAATCTGCAACAGCAGCAGGTAAAAGAGATGCATATTTTCAAATAAAAGATTCTTTACTCTTTATCTACCAGAATTATCTTAGGAAATTCTACCTTCATGACTCTAAAAGAAAGGAAGGCAACAGTCTAGTGGTGAAACTCAAGGAAATGCAGAAATTCTTTGGCCTGCCCATGACTGGAAAGCTGTCTCCCCGGATCGTGGAAATAATGCAGAAACCCAGATGTGGCATGCCAGATGTTGCGAAATACTCATTAATGCCAGGCAGTCCAAAATGGCATTCCAGAAAAGTTACCTTCAGGTGAGGCTCGCTTTGGCTCATTCTGATGGAGGCAATAAAACCTTGTTCCTGAGAACTCAAACTCTGTCTTCTTGTGTGCTGCCAGAATCATGTCCTATCCTTCAGACTTACCACATCTCACGGTGGATCAAATCGTGGAAAAGGCTCTCAGAATGTGGAGTGAGCAGATCCCACTGAACTTCAGGAGGGTGAGGTGGGGCACTGCGGACATCATGATTGGCTTCTCAACAGGAGGTAAGGATGGCTCTGCAGGCTAAATCTGTGTGCTGTTTCACCTTTTGCTATTTATATCAGTGTTCTCTTTTCAAGATTTAAACCCTTCCAAGAGCACTATAGAGGGCTGTCGTTGGTGAAACGTTTAACATATGAGAGACCTTGGTTTCAGTTCTCAGCATCACACACACACACACACGCACACACGCACGTACGCACGCATGCACGCACATGCACGCACATTCACACAGTTTTAAGATCTTGACTCCGGTGAGCCTTCCACAGATGGTGGTCACCAGCACTGAGCAGTGGATCTAGCAACAGACACCTGGACCAGATTCACAGCTCATCCTGAGTGGTGAAATTGGCTCTTGGTGCCAGGAGGTTAACTAACTGGACCAGCTTCTCTCTCCAACCTTCATAGCCGTATGATCTGAAGAGATGAGATGACCCGAGAAAACCTGAGCTGTTAACAGAAATCATGGCATTGTCTTGCAGATCACGGAGACAGCTTCCCGTTTGATGGGCCCGGAAACACTCTAGGTCATGCCTTTGCGCCTGGGCCGGGCCTGGGAGGAGACGCCCACTTTGACCGGGATGAACACTGGACTGACGGTGATGGTGCAGGTAGAGCGGCCTATGTCTCTTCTACTGCATATCCTTCTAGAAAGCCCAGACCTACGCTGAATTTTATTTTGATCATTGCTTTAATTATAACAATTAGAAATACCTTAAGTGCCAACTCCTGTAGTACATGCTTTAAATGTTTTATCTCATTTAATATCTTCTTTTTTAATTTGTGTGTGTGAGATGTATGTGGAAACCCATAGTGGGAGAGAACTGACTCTCACAAATTGTCCTCTGGCCTCAATACATGCGCTGTAGAGCACACACACACACATACACACACACATACACACACACACACACACACACATACACACACACGCACACACACACACACATTAAATAAAAATAAATAAATACGATAAGATAATTTTAAAAAGTTAACCAGAAGAGGGCTTGGGCACTAAACTGGTCATAAACCTAAAGGGTAAACTGAGGGCAGCCGGAGCAATGAACTGCACTCTCCTGGCCCAAAGCTAACAAGAGCTAAAGGGTGGGCTCACGACAACAATGAAGTTAGCTATCTCAGCGTTTGGGACCACACAGAACAGCTTCTAACTGACAACAAAGTTAAAACCAATAGTAATAATATGCAGTGGATTAGCTAATTCATCCTTGATAACCTGAGGTGGTGAACACAGTGCCGGCACATTTGGTATGCCTTCTCCAGAAAAGCTTCAACACACAAAGATTTGAAGGGACTGGATCTCTGACCTTTTCCCGGTTCCCCCTTCTTGCCTTCTGGCAAAGTATATTGTTCTTCCCTTGAATTCTGATTTCCTTAATAAATTGCCGTGGCCGTTATTCTGTTCCCCCTCTGGCCCCTTAGCTGGGAGGCTGGCTTACCGTAGGTTAGGTCACTTCACTGAAGGACTCCTTCAGGCTCCATTGTTCTGATTTGAACGTGAAATGTCCCTGAGAGCGCCAATATTTGAACACCTGGTGCCCAGTAGGTGGCGCTATTCAGGAACATTCCAGGAGGTGGAGCCTGCTGGGGAAGCATGCCACTGAAGGCGGGCTTTGATGGAGCACCCTCACCTCGTGCTTGCTCTCGCTGTCTCTCTGTCTTTCTCTCCTTCCCGCTCTGACGCTTTCTCCCTCTCTGTTCCTGTGTGTGTGTGTGCGTGTGTGTTTGTGTGTGTACATGCATGTGCGCACACACGTGTGCGTGTGTGTCCTTCCTATGTGTAGATGAAATCTGACCTGCAGACTCCTTTTTCTGTCACCTGCTGTTTCTATCCTGACATTGTGGATTCTATCCTTCTGGACCAGAAGCCAAAATAAACTCTTTCTTCCCTAAGTTGCTTTCGGGCACGGTGTTTTACTGCAGCAACAGGAGGTCAGCGGTGCTGGAATAAAAGCCAGTAGCTAAGGAATGCTGGAGTGGGTGGCTCCTGCTTCCATTATGATGTGACAATTGCATGCCTTTATACAGTTATTTTAATATTTACTATGTATACTTCGCTGGCTGTAGGTGTGAACTTCCTGTATGCTGCCACCCATGAATTCGGCCATTCTCTGGGTCTGAGTCATTCTTCTGTTCCTGGGTCTGTGATGTACCCTACCTATAAAAACGGCCACCCAGAAGACTTCAGACTTACAGAAGATGACATTAAAGGCATTCAGAAGTTATATGGTAAGAGTTAATGGCTCTCGAGAAGAAAATGTCAGACTTGAAAGAAAGATGTCAAGAAATGGGGACCTGGAGAGTCACAGTGGGACTTAAACCTGAAGACCTGTGCAGTAGGCCAGGGCAGTGGGAGGCTAGCTGTATGAGGCCCTCAGCACTTCAAATGCCAATATACACCTTCCTAGGGGAAGCAACAGCCTTTCTACGCTCCTGAAGGCGTTCTGTGCATGCCTGCCGTCCGTCAGGCTAAGCTTCTAGCCACTCAGCCATCCACCACAGCCCACACTTCATACTTTAAGCTTCCGAAGGAAGTCCACTATGGGATAGAAATGTCACCACCCTTCTTTGTTCAGTTCAGATGCAGCAAGAAAGCCCCCATCCCAAGCATCATCCATAACTGCCTACTCCCAAGGAGTTGCCCTAGCTAGTTAACAGTGACCTGAGCTTCCCTGCTTTTATAAACATGTAGGGAAAGTGGTCACCCACAGACATAATGAAAGACCCTCAGAGTGGTCTTATCGCCGAGGAGCCCCCAGACTCAATAACCAGGCCGTCAGATGCAAAAGCACGAGGTTTAATTCCACGGTTGCGCAAGCGGGTGCCCAGCTTCGGGATAGCTAAGCACCCCGAGTATCCATGCAAGCAAGTTTTTATAGACAAAACCACAAGATTTACATAAATTATAATATGGGGTACGGGTACAATTGGGATTGGTCTAGATCTTCAACCCAGAATGAAATTAACATAGTTCAGCCTATTCCCAGAAAAACCTTGAATACGTGACAAGCTGCCTGTTCCATTGTGACTCAGTTTACACTCTGGTAATCATTCACTATGACCGGTTCTGATAATCA
>PVIU01007364.1:0-92434 GCA_004026605.1 Ondatra zibethicus
AAGAAGAAGAAGAAGAAGAAGAAGAAGAAGAAGAAGAAGAAGAAGAAGAAGAAGAAGAAAGAGAGAGAGAGAGAGAGAGATCTATTCATATCCCAAAAAGATAACTGAAGGCTGTTACCAAGAAAGTAGTTTGGTAACTACTACAAGGACCAAGACTATTTTTTCACTGGTTTTGTAGCCATGAACTAAAGCAGGAAATGTGTTTAGGAAATAGTGCTCTCCTGGATTACAATATAACATAGATCATAAAATTGAGATTTAACCTAGAAAAGGGCAAAGGAAGAAATGAAAATTAACTCTGACACTCAGAAAGTAAAATTGAAAAGGAAAGGCAACGAAAGTTACAAGAGGAAATATGATACCACAGAAGGAAGAAATGTTCCTTTGAATATTAGCATGGTGGTAACTGAACTCCTAAGTGCTCTATCGATGAGTGGAGCTATCATTAATCTTTTGTGACAAGACACTTTGGAGTAACCAGATTGTGATAGTCCCAGGCCCTGAATATCCTGTATTATCCTCAGGATTGAAGATGCCTGCAATATACAGTAATGGCTGTATCGTGTTTCTCCATTGTAGTAAATTTTTACAGAAATGGCTTTCAAAAGCTGTCTTAATAAAAGTGATTTAGGAAAAAAAAACCCACCTAACTCTAGCTATTTCTTTTTCACAGTGTTCACTTAGATGTATGCTGTCTTGAACCTCTCTTCAGGAGGGTAGTTATTGTGTCATTTAAAGCTCTGGCAAGAATTGGGAGCCTACACTTGGCCCAGGTTTTCGAGCACAATACCCCTGAGTTGTATAATTAGCACAAGTTGAACATATTTTTACCAATCTCAATTTGTGACATTTAACCTCTTTGTGAGAGAGATTTTCAGAGAGAGTTTAAGCTCAAGAGTAGACAAATCTCAACCTAAACTTTTATCTTGAGATAAAAAAAAAGACTATGGAGCAAATGGGCAGGCTTTCCTTGCAGTTGAAAGGGAGAGACAGGGGCTTGCTTTTTGCTGTACAGTAATTATGAAACTTTATAAGGAACAGAAAGTGGGGAAAATGGGTAGACATACACCTACTGTTCTGTTCAATACTGAAGAATTACATTGTTGAACTGGGTAGTCACTCTCTAAAGTCAATCCTGTTTCAACGCAACTTGTCAAGCAGTGCTGATTGTATGTCAACGAGCACATTATTTAATCAAGTTTTCTCATCAGTGGTATGTAGGTAGAGAATGATAATGGCTATTTTACTTAGGGTTGTTATGTAAGCTAAGTAATTCAGATAAAAATGTTTTGCCGGTAATGTATACCAAACAGTGCTTGCTGAGGTTTGAAGTTACTGGGAGTTGAATGGTGGCACCAAAAGATGTGCCTTTGGGGGTGTGCTTGTGTCTCTGTGTGTGTGTGTCTTGTGTTTGTATGTGTGTGTCCTGACTTTATCGCATTCAGAAATAGCAAGTCTTTGCAGCTGTGATTATGGATGCTACTGTGATAGTTTCCTGGGCAATCCAAATAAGTCTAAAGTCTAACAAAAGTATTCTTATAAAAGACAGAAGAGGCAAAAAGAAAGGCAGAAGTAAAGGTGGTGTCAGAGATTGCAATGATGTGTCACAAGGCCAAGGATGATGCATGCCACCAAAAGGTAGGACACAGCAAGGAGAACGTCTCCGCTAGAGTTTCAGAGGGACCACGGTTCTATTAACATCTGAAGTTTAGCTTTCTGGCCTAGGGACCCACAACCCAATCCATTTCTGTTACTGTACAACTCACAAGTTGTGTCAGTTGACAACCCTGGAAAATTAATACAAAGCATTCTAAAGAGCCTTTTGGAATACAATTTAAAATGCTTATACATCAACTTTCAATAAATAAAACAGTTTGGAGTATATTATGTTGTTAGATGTTTAAATTTGATGAAACAACCATTTCAACAATAAGGCAAATTCTCTGCCTTATTGTCTTGAAACAGGATCTCTTGCATTATCAGAAGCTCACTGTTCTGGTTCCGGTGAGTGGTTAGCACATTCCCAGGCGACATACCGGGTTTGTTTATTCTATTGCTAGGGATTCAAACTCAGATTCTCGTGGTTAGAGGGTGAATACTCTGAGTCATCTCACCAGCCCACATTTTAACCACACGTGAACATACAACTGTGGCATTGTATCACAATGCTGGATAAAGATCGCCTTCCTGTTTCTGAAGATTTCACCAGCCAAGCAAAACCTCCATCCCCATTGAACAGTGTGCACTAGGAGGTATCAAGTTACTATGGTGGCCTTTCAGGTGTGTGGCCAGGAGAAGTCAGCAAGGCTATGAGGGCACCTACAAAAGAAGAGCAATCCCTCTCCAGCTCAGATTTTAAGTCTCTCCTTTATTAGCAGGCTTAATCCTTCTTTTCTCCTATGGATACCTGTGGAATTCAGGTTCCCAGAAATTTTATCCGGAACCTATATACTCTGATTTATTGAGATTGGTAACATTTTGCTCTAATTTTCTCTTGAGGTGTTTAAAAAGCAATCCTATGTTTCAGCCCTTATTCCACTTTTGACGTTGTTTTATTCTGCTTGAAAGACGCCTTGATAGAAAGACATCGTGTGATGTTTGTCCTGTTTTTATTGATGCTGTTTATTCAATCAGTGTTAATTGATGGAATTGACAGCTCTTCTAGGCATGATAGAGGAGATAAGTATTGACACTTTGCTTATTCCATATTTTGATCTGCTGTCATACTGCTGCTTATGAGTTCAGCAAGTACAGACCATAGACATTTATTGTCCCAGTATACTTTAAAGGCAATTATGCATAATTGAGCTTAGTGAGAACATTATTTTCTACAGATGAGCATGAGGACCTGATTTAGAAACCCCAGAACCAATATATATCCAGACACAGTGGTGTTTGTAATTCCAGTGCTTCTCTGTCCAGGCATGACACAGATGTGGGAGAATCCCCAGAAACTTTATGGGCTGCTGGCTTGGAATATATCACAGTGAAAACCAAAAGAAGCCCTGTTTCTAACACAGAGGAATGTCAGGACCCACATGACATAGAGACACCTGTACTCAGACATGAACACACACACAAAGAGATAATCACACATAACAGCTGATTATGTAATAGGGGTTTATTAATAATATAATTTTCCAGAAAACTTTCCTGCCCATTAGAAGTCAATTTTATGGGACAAGAAATTTAACGTACAGTGCAGTAATAATCTTACCTGAGTTTAGGGCCTAGTTCTGATATTAATAGAGCAGAGGTAACTTAGGTAAAGTAATTAATTATGCAGCATTTAATTCTCTATGTTCTTAATAAAACATAATGCTTGAGTCATTTTTTATAGTTTTGAGAATTCAGTGACACAAATTACTTAGAATACTAGCAGTTTCTTGCACATGAGCAATTAATAAATTGTACCTGAAATGATCATACCTATAGGATAGAAATCTAATATAATTATTAGATAGTCTTCAGTTTCATATTTTAATATTTCTTTAAAAATTGTATTAAATTATCTTAAGGATAATTTTCATGCATACACTTTTAATTTTATATCATGAAGGTGAGATTTGTGATTTGAGATTAAATCCAATCTAAATGGCAGGTTCTTTTACCAAAATAGGGCTCAGCAACGCAGGGAGTTGTATTGAATGGGTGCCATCTCCAGGATGCTGTTCTGTGCTTTATTTGAAAAAAATCATAGCTTATTTGTATATAGACATATAAACACATAAACAAGCAGAGAAGTAAAAGCTATAGCAGGAGGGTTTTCAGGGCAGTCTGGGAAGCTCTAAGGAGCCACATTAAAAGCAAAGAAAATGAGGCTTAAGGAAAAATCTGTAACTATAAGGCAGATGGGAGCTAATGTTGAAGGTCCAAGAGAAGGCATTTCAAGATTGAAAACTAGTATGATCATTTTGTCTGCAAGAACCAGTACCCATAGAACTGTGATAAGAGCTGCCCTGACCATGCCATCTAAAGCAAATGGCATCCATCTATCTCCCAAAGACAATCAAAAGTATAGGTAACATTTGCATTATTGGATATTATATGGTCTCACTCTGTAGCCCATGGTTTTGAACTCACAGAACCCATGCTGCCTTCTGGATACTGAGTGGGATTACAGATGTGTCCCAATAAACTCAGATTGTAAATAAAAGGTTTAGTTACATTTCATGCCTACCTTATTTGCTACAAACACCCACTGAGCATTTATATTGTTCAGGAGCCTTCTGAGATGGTTTGCATGATGAAAGGCAGAACTCTAGCCTTCAAGGTTTCCATAGTCAAGTGATGGGGTAAGTGGGTAAGCCGGCAGTCACATCTACAATGTGTAGGTAGTGATACTGAGATAAGTAGAGGGTCATTGGCGATGAAAAGGGCTTTTGAAGTGTTCTCTCAGCTAAACTTTGAAAGAAAAGAACAGTGAAATGTTTCTTTTCTTCCTTCTTTTTTTTTTCTAGGTGTGGTTGAAAGTATGAACTAGACAGTGAGTGTAACACCTTAAACTGGGGCAATAGAGAGAGGCATGGACCTCAAGCCACAAAATCAAGTTCAATACAACTAAGGGTTACAAGAGAAAGTGAGAAATGTCAAGAGACTATGCTCACCTAAATAAAAGAGTGGATCAGTAATTAAGGGGTTTGCCACATCATGGTAAGGAGTTTGAATTCCACATACTGGGGACAAATGGGTATTTTAAAAAGATCTGTACAGAAAAATAATGTAAGCCTATTTGTCCTTTGGAGTAAAGTCTTGAAGAGTAAAACTGGACATGTGAAACAGAACTAGAAGGCAGCTGTTATTCTGATGAAAAATATACTGCCTTTCATAAGATAGTGGTGATGTGTACAGTATGGAGAGGTAATATACAAAGTAGAGAACTGAAAGGTATCAGTAAGCCAAAATTTTGGGCAGAGCAGCCCAGCAGATATTTTCATTTTGATAGGAATTCCAGAAGAGAGAGTTATATTTTGGAAGAAAATGTTGTGCTCGTTTTTAACATGCTAAAATATTCCTGTGGAATATTTACATATTTCTAGCTACCTAGGAGGAAATTAATATTAAACACAGACAGGAAATATAAATTTCAGATTTTCTAGCAAACGGGTGGTCACAGAAGTCTTTGGGATATTGGCACTTTCCCAAGCTACAACGAATGGAATAAAATAAAAACCTAGATAAAGCTCAAACCTAGAAAACATCAGCATTGCTTATGGAATGACAAATGTAGGAGCATTAAAAATGCTCTGACCAAATCAGGCACACAGATCACAAGAAAACCAAAAGAACACAAACTCATTCCCAAGGGAGGGAACAGCAGGAAGAGAGAAATCAATGTAATCCTGAATTACAAATAGTCAAAAATAAAGACTAAGAAAATGACTTGAGAACAATAGCTATAGTCATATATGATCTATAGGCAACACAGTGTCAAGAACAAAGACCAAAAATATCAGTGTAAAAAATAATCATATGTGGAATTCAGAGATGAAGCAATGTGCTCTCCAAGACTTTCTCAATCTAATTTCTTATAGAGCCTGGAACTACCTGCTTAGGGCTAGCACCACACACAATGGCTCGGATCATTCTACATCCATCACAAATTAAGAAAAGGCACCGTAGGCTTGCCCATAGCTAAATCTGGTAAAAAGCTCTTTATCATTTGAATTTTCCTCTTCACAAATAACTCTAACTTGTTTCAAGTTGAAATAAAACTAGCCAGCACAAAGTATAAAGGTGAGAAATTCTTCCCTTTGATAGTCTGATGGGAACGCCACAGGAAACCTGTGAAATATTTCTTGAGCAGTCTCTACGTCTCCACAGACTACTCTCTTCAGTTTGTTGAAGGTACAATATAAAGAGGATGGTGAGGTCCTGCGTCTCTTTAGACCATCATATGTATTATAAACACAAATTGATTCAGAAAAAAAATAAACACTCCAATGAAAATTAGCAATGCTTTCGATCTAATATCACCATAGCTGGTTGGGAGGAAGATGGAAGCGGCTGATCAACTGCAAATGAGAGGAAGTAGCTGCTGTAAACCGAATGGTAAGGCTAAGCTCAGAAATTCTGAAAATCACAGGTATTTGAACCTGCACTGGCAAGCTACACTACAAGAATGTAAATGCCTGAGATGACATAGTGATTTATTGTAGTAGTGGATTAAGGTGTTACATATGTGTGTACGTTTTTGTGTACAGAGAGAGAGAGAGAGAGAGAGAGAGAGAGAGAGAGAGAGAGAGAGAGAGAGAGAGATTTATTCTCCTGGGTGGTGTAGTGGCCTTTCTTCTATGTTGTTAATTTTAATATTTTCATGTATACCTCTCTGGGTAACGATGGCAAAGGAAATATAGCACACCAAGAGCTAAGTAGATGACTATTTGCTAACTATCTTGATGCACAGAGACTTCACTGAGAATAACGTTTCTTGTGATGTTTGCGTGAGTCTCCCACAAGTTTGACAAAGCACCTCATATAAACAACTGGAAGGGAGGACTCATTTCTTTGGATTCACAGTTTTAGAGGCTTTAGTCTTTGGCTCCAATGCCTTTGTATCTTCAGTGTGACAGAAGATAATTGTAGAAACTGCTCACCTCTTGGCTGATAGGAAACAGAGAAAGTGATAAAGAGGGCCTGAAGCAAAATGCAGCTATACTAAGGACTTACTCCCAGAGACCTGCTTTCTTCAGGCAGTTCCTACTTCTTAAAGTTGCAAGAACCTTCCAAAATAGTGCTTCCAGGGAGAAATAGAGTCTTCAATACATCACTTGTTGGTGGGGGTGAGGTTTCATATGTCAATCAAAGCAATAACCTTATATGATTACCTATGCTATTGCCACCCATCTAGCCTGCTGCTAGATAGAGAAACCATGAATTGCTTTCTAGTTAGAAAATACCTATATTTAGAATTCAGGTAACTAGAAATTATTTGATTTTCAGATCCAAAAATCTCTTAGCCTATAAGAAAGCCACAAATGGCATTCATAAGCAACAAAAATGATAAGAAAACAATTTGTCCTTAAAAACTGATGTTCATGACCAGTGGCTAGCTCAGTGGCCAGAAATGTTGCACTGTGGCTCTGGATAGTAGTAAAAGATGGATTCCATAATGAAAGCACCTGGAAAGTAAGCCACAGGCACTCTTCTTTTGCCACATTCTGATCTAATAGAGTAGCCAAGACTTCATATTTATTAACATATATATCATCATTTTAATACACTACTTTATCTTTCTAGGAGAGTGTGTAGAGTATAGCAAAAGCCATATTTTACAAGCCAATTGTAAATGCCTTTTAATGATGATTCACAGTGCTCTAATACAGATTTCTCATCAATATCGCCATCCTGCAGGCATGCATTAAAGCTGCAAATCATGTCTTGGGTAGTGTTACTGTCAGACTCAAAATTACTATACACATAACTCAGAGACTGGGGATGAGGATCTCCCTCAGATACAATAGGTCTACTCGGGCTTCTGCAAACTGGAAGGAATGGAAGCTGTGCCAGAGACATATATGAGCATCCTTGTAAAACAATTTAGAGTCTCCATCTCATAAGAGGAAAAGCAGGTAGGCCCTTCTTCAGTTCAGAGAAACACCACCCTCCTGCAAAAATCCATGAGTTGAAGATCTGTCTAGGTTTCCAGAATTTGCAAATCATTTGATTATTTAAGTCTTTTCCCCCTCCAGTAAGTGTTAATCAGTATTCCTGCTGGTGGTCCTTAGGGTTGTTACCATGGAACTCATAAATGATTTTAAAGATGTAGCTGAGATAAAGGGGACACCTGTGGATGAGTTCTCTCCATTATCATTAGCATAAACCCTCACAGGCCAATTCCTGCAACATCATGATAAACTGCCGGAAATAGAAATGCTTGATACAAAACATGGTGGGAAGCTTAAATTGTTCTGGGTCTTTAGCATATTTTCACATTGGTATTAAGAATGTTAGAAATAATTTAATCATTGCCTGATTATAGCGATGTTAGGGGGAATGAAATTCTTGCCTTATTACATATGGACTCATTCAGAGCCTCATTATTTATTTGGCAAGCATTAAGCATCAAATCAATTCAGTCAGATACTTGAAAATGGGAACTTTAAGATGAAAGTTAAAATGAAGATTAAGAGGTAAAATTAAAACTATTTATTTTCAGCAGGCACGGAGTAATTCTCTTTGCAAGATATTCATCCCAAGACTGTTGTGAGTGAGATGAGGTACAAACTGCAGAATCCATCCTGAAAAGGGGACCTTGAAACGAATCGGGAACCGGCAAAGCATCCCATACTTACATTTGACTAGGTCAAATGACAGGGGAAGAAGGGGATGATAACTTTGATTTGTAGCTAAGGCATGTGCTCCGCTTTTATCTGACTATTTATTATCAGATGGCTTGCAGTTCCAGCTCGATAGACATGGGAAGAAAGGAAGTACATGTTAACTACTTGGGAATGTGTAGTTTCATTTTGCATGTGAAGATGTACTGACATCAGGAGGATGAAGTAAATGTATTGAGTGCTGTTTTGGTTTTGGGCTTTAAAACAGTGACTACATCAATGGCTACATATTTCCATATTGTGATTAATATGTGAAAGTCTTCCTCCCTTACTTAATTTAACCTGTAGATAATGCAATAGTAAGGAGCTATCTGGATGTTCCTTTTAGGAAATATTCTAATGCTTTGATGTGGACCATAATTACTGGATTGAATCACAGGAAAATGATCAAGCCCATTGAGCAAGGGAATATAATTACTAATAAAATATAAAGAAGCCTTAAAGAAAATGTTCTTCTGAGCAGAGCCAAATCTGCTGTTAGGGAATATTTGGATTTGTTACACTGGCCTTCTTACAACACACACACACACACACACACACACACACACACACACACACACACAAATATATATATACACAAAAAAACTCACGAGAATTAATAACAAATTGAATCTCTTTCTAGTTCCTTGACAAGATGGGAGGATATACATGAAACAAAATGTTGCAAGCAGATTTTCTGTGTTTCCATTGACCAAAGCATTAACCATGAGAAATAATAACTGTCTACATTAATAGGAAAAAAAACTGTTTAATTCAGAAGCAAAAGCAATCTTCATTTGGATCAAGGATATTAGACAAAAAAGAAGAAATGAAAGGAGGAAAGAAGAAAGGAAGGAAGGAAGAAAGGGAGGAAGGAAAAAAGGAAGGAAGGGAGGAAAGAAAAAGGAAGAAAGAAAGGAGGGAAAGAGGGAGGGAGGGAGAGAGGGACAAAGGAACAAAGGAATAAAGAAAGGATGGATGGATTAGGCCCAGTACAGAGAATCTAACACAAAGTAGTATATGCATTCAGTTAAAACCCACCAGCTGAGGAAGATCAGGCTTAATGGACAAAGAAAGAGATTAGGTAAAGTACATCGCTGCTGCAGGTCATATTTGTTGGGGTGATTAGCCTGGACTAAAGCCAATTGTCTGATGCTCAAGTATAAGCTTTTGAAAAAAATAAATGCATTTTATTTAGCCACTAGGCACCATCAGGTACAAAGAACCATCTCCCCTTGAACATCACCCAACTGCACAAATGAGCTTTCTTTGTGTTTCTCTCTCTCTAGCTAGAGAGGCTTATGGAGAAGACCCTAGGTCAAACAACTGCCATGAAATGACCCTCAATTCAATAAACAGTCATTTAATCTGCTGAAGCAGTAAAAGTGACTTTAGTCTCAGTCTGGAGTGGATCAATTTATCCCCATTGGAATTTTCTTATAGTGTTTAGATTTTCCTAGTCAGCATACCAGAGAATCAAACAGAGAGTAAAAGGAGAAAACCCTTTTAAAACCGGCTCTTGCTTCCCTGGTGTTTGCTTGAAGATCTTTTGTGAAACAGATAATATAAATGGAGGGGAAATTAGTAAATCCCTTCACTGTTTGCTTTTGGGGAATACCATCAATGCTATTCTCAGTAAAAGATCTGTTGATGTCACAGATGATCCATCATGTCTGAGATCTGCTATTCTTTGTATCCTATGACATTTTGCTGTTTATATCCTGGTTGTTACACACTGCTGTCAGAAGTATAATTAAACATGCACGCAGTCAGTGCATTGGAAATGTTCTTAGTAGGAATCCACTTGTTCTCCATGTCTTCATGAGTGATCATGTCATTCTCACCAAGCCCCTAGTTCCTTTACAGATTTTGGAACTTTATGGGATTTTATGGACTCACAATTGTCTACATAATGAAGATTTAGATATGTTTGCTACTCTGATAAAGGTCTGCTGAGCTATTTGGCAATAGCTGTTTTAAAAGTTAGGAAAAAGGTATGTGTTCCTAATGCCACTGAACCTTTATGAGAAACAAAAGGAAAGAGTGTGCTAGTTATATTGAAGGAAGAAAACAGATTTAATCTTTCCAAATATCACACTGGGAGGAATATCTAAAGGCAATAATACTGAGACACAAGTACAAACAAGTGTCAAAAACTGAGTAAAAAGCCTTAGTAAAGAGTTTAAAATGCTTGCCAATGACACATTCAGATAAATATGTTGGTTTGGATTTTAGAATTTGAGACGATAGGAATGTTTGCACGCTTACATTTTCCCTAAAGTATGTTAAGAACTAATAAGGGGTAGGTGACGTTCAAGTGGCAAAGAATGGAGGTCATACTGAGACCAAAATATGAAATAGTTTTTATTGTCTTTTTAAAGGAAGCATGCTCATTTTAAAAGACCTTAGGAAGGGGAAACACAGACAAAAAGAGAAAAGCTTGTAAAACAGTGCAAAATTACCTACTGGTAAGATGTTGTGACTTAACTCCTTCAGAGAATACTCAGTCTCTCAAAACCCACAGGAAGTCAGGAAATGACAGGCCACCTGGAGAACTTGCCCAAATTCTGTAGCCATGAGCCTTACTGTTTTTGATGTTTTACGTACAAAGAAAATATCCAGGTGACACACTTCAATTAGCAAGAACAGTTATCATTAAGTAGAGTTACAGAGGCCAAAAAGCAAGGTTAGTAAATTTAAGGAACCTTCCCAGAACTATGGACTAGAATGGGTTGGGTCTTTGTTCTCTTTTTGCCAGCTGTTGGGGTCGATACGCTGGGCTCTTAGGTCAGAATGATGCCTTGGCGCCTCTAACACGGCATCAGTTGGGCTGGATCTGGGGGCCTGTTACAGAAGAAGTACAGAACGAAGGAAACACACTGTGCAAACTCCATCCATTAGCAAGGTTTTACAATCAACGGGAATGCTTCAAATTTACACTTAAAAAAATGCTATCTTATATAAACCAATTTTCTCTTTCGGGAGCAATTCATTAATAAGTGTGAAAGGAGCTCATGTACGTCCATCTTTTACTTGCTTCTTTGCTGGAGGTGAAGGAGGTCCCACTGATGGGCAGCAGGGTTGAATTTTCTTCCCGTAAGTTCTGTGAGCCTCACTGTCTCATCCTATCTATCAGGTGTTGTTAGGTGCCACAGCACGTTACAGTCAAAATGCAAGTCGTGTGCATGTACATGTTACACATACATGGATAATACATCGTTGATTTCCTACTGTCTATACATACACTTTTGGGTTCCCAAACCATTGGAGTAGAAACATAAAAAGAACAAAATCCTGGTGATGGTTTATATCAAAACACTATATCCATCTATAGGATCATTTTACAACATGATGTCAACACCAGCTTCTACTGCCATGTCATTTCCATATTTGTTTAGACTAGTAGGGGATGAATAAATGCAAGCCCTTTGCACTTCCCTGGTTACATACATTTCTAAAGAGGAACATCTTACTGACTGAATCTGATCAATGTAAAGCATAATATATTTTCTTGACCCAAACATATCTGTTTCTGGCCCCTATGTACTCTTCCAGCAACCATCTCAATTGTCTCTTGTCCTTCACAACCTCTTAAAACTCACATTCCCCTTTTAAAAAAAAAATCTTAGTTTTTCTACCTTAAAATTATGAAATAAAATCCTTGTATTTTAGAGCTGGAGAGATGGCTCAGGAATGAGTGCATGATACTAGTCTCAAGGTTCTTGGGTTCAGTTCTTTGCACCTACACCCAGCGGCTCACATCATAACCACCTGTAACTCCAGAGCCTGGAGATCTGATGTTTTTCTCTGGCCTCTGTTAGCATGTGCAAACATGTAACACACACGCGCGCACACACACACGTGCGCGTGCACACACACACACAAATAAAAGTAAAACATTACTTAAAAACATTTACACATTTTTCTGAGTGTAAACATCATTTAAAAAACATTTACACATTCTGCTGTAAATACCAATAAAAATGTATAAAAAATAAATAAAAACACATGTATGCAAAGCACACAAACTTCTAATATTAAAGTTAAAACAATTATAAACATGTAAAAATCTGTAAATATCTTCTGTGTTAGGAAATAAAAATAGAATATCCTCTGTAGTCCATAACTTCTATATTTCCCTTGCTTCTCATATGTTATCAGTGTCTTGGTTTACTGTTCTCTGTGGCTTTATTTTTCAAAATGTAGTCTATTCATTTATGTTTCCTCAAACCACGTATTTTGATTTTCTTTAGTTTTCAGTGTTAAATGCATAGTCAATGTTCAAAATACAAAATGTTTATTTCAGTTTTGTATTTTACTCAACAATGATGAAAAAGTATAGTTATTTCATTTCTTGCTACTTAATGTGTCAGAATTTATATGGTTTGGTGACTATAAATAGATAGGTAGTTTACCAGGTTTGGACAATGCAGACAAAAGGGTGTCCAGTTGTTTTCCAAAGTGCCGGTTTCCTCTCCTACACTTGCTATCTGCGTGTCTGTGCAGTTCCACCTATTAACCATGCTTGTCTTTGTCCAATATTCTTTTTTAAACCCATCTGGGAGACATGTGACAATATTACATGAAGATATAATTCATCTCTCACTGGTTGAAAGAGTTGTATGTTTATCACTTATTTGAATTTCTATCTTATTGAAGTTATCTTGTTAATCTTCAAAATATCTTTACAGATGTGAGAGATGAATTATTTTTTGATTAAGTATATTTTATATTTGTTCTTCTAACATTTATGTTTTTAATTAGAGCTTTAAATTAACAGAAATTATTCTTCGGTAGTTAACTAGTTCATTATTTTCTCTTTGTGGCTATAGCCTTTCTTGCTAACTTAAAATTTTCCCTTTGCGAAGTTCCCAAAATTAGGGTTGGGGAAGGGTTTTGTTTTTGTCTTTCCAGAGAATGAAAGCATTCAATTAAGAGATCTGAAGACCACTGGACAAATGTGACATCTGATAAAAGATGAATTATCCAGGAAGAAATATCCCAAGAAAAAGAGTAATTTTGGCCCAACGTTGTACACATTTCCAACAGGTCTCTGAAGGACATCAGAATCTAAGGAAGAGCAGGCAGAGACAGACGGTAGTGGAAAGCCTACCTTTCAGTGGTGGACAAAAGGAGTCAAGAAACCCCAGTAGACATGGCACCAGAAGTTCCTATGTGTCTCATTGAGAATGCGAAAGAACTGAGGCCGAATCAGGAAGCCCTGGAGATCCTGTCGGCCATCACACAGCCTGTGGTGGTGGTGGCCATTGCGGGTCTCTCCCGCACGGGGAAATCCTACCTGATGAACAAGCTGGCTGGGAAGAACCCAGGCTTCTCTGTGGCCTCCACAGTGCAGTCTCACACCAAGGGGATCTGGATGTGGTGTGTGCCTCATCCCCAGAAGCCAGACCACACCCTACTTCTGCTTGACACTGAGGGCCTGGGAGATGTGGAGAAAGGTGACAACCAGAATGACTGCTGGATCTTTGCCCTGGCTATACTTCTAAGCAGCACCTTTGTGTACAACAGCATGGGACCCATCAACCAGCAGGCCCTGGACCAGCTGCACTATGTGACAGAGCTGACAAACTGGATCAGAGCAAAGGCCTCACCTGACCAGGAGAACAAGGTGGAAGACTCAGCTGAGTTTGTGAGCTTCTTCCCTGACTTCGTGTGGGTTCTGAGGGATATGACCCTAAGACTTGAGGCAGATGGACAAAGCCTCACAGCAAATGAGTACCTGCAGAATTCCCTGAAGCTCAAGCAAGGAACCAGCGAAGAAGATAAGAATTACAACCTGCCTCGGTTTTGTATTCGAAAGTTCTTCCCCAGGAAGAAATGCTTTGTTTTCTATCCACTCAGAGAGTGGAGGAAGCTCTCTGAGCTTGAGAGCCTGCACAATGATGAGCTGGATTCTGACTTTGTGCAGCAGGTGGCAGAGTTCTGTTCCTTCATCTTCAGCTCTTCCAAGGCTAAAGCTTTCCCAGGAGGCACTGAGGTCAATGGAGCTCAACTGGGGATTCTAGTGCAGACCTACATAGATGCCATCAACAGTGGGACCCTGCCTTGTTTGGAGAATGCAGTGATGATCTTGGCTGAGCATAAGAACCAAGCAGCTGTCCAGAAGGCAGCTGAGTGCTACAATGTGAAGATAGTCCAGAAACTCAGGCTCCCCACAGACACACTCCAGGAGCTGCTGGATGTGCATGCAGCCTGTGAGAAGGAAGCCATCGCTGTCTTCGTGGAGCACTCCTTCAAGGATGACAAGCGGGAGTTCCAGGAGAAGCTTGTGGCTACCATAGAAGAATATAAGGAAGATTTCATGGAACAGAATGAAGCAGCATCTCTCAGTTATTGCCTGGCTACACTGGAGAAGCTTGCAGAGTCCCTGAGGGAAAGCATCGCAACTGAGGTGTTCCAGGAGTTTCTGAAGTCACAGGAAACTATAGAAGATTCCATCTTACAGTCAGATAAAGCCCTCACTGCTGGACAGAAAGCCATGGCAGCTGAGCAGGCCAAGAAGGAGGTGACTGAGAAGGAACTGGAGCTAAGGAGGCAGCAATTGAAGGAGCAAAAGCAAGTGAAGGAGGCTCAAAAGAGAACCTTGTCAGAAAACGTGGCCCAGCTGAAGAAGAAGATGGAGAGGGATGCGGAGAACCTTCTGAGAGACAAGATTGAAGAACTTAAGGCACTAAAAGAACTACTTCCTGAAGGAGTTGGGAAGCAATATGATGACTTAAGAAGGGAGACAGAACAAAGAGAAAAAGAGATTGAAACCATTCCCAAGATTGTTGAATTGGGTGTTTCTGTCCTGCGTGAAGTACTGGTGAACGTACTCACCTCAACTAGTAACAGGTTAATAAAGCATTTGTGGCATAGTGTCCCACGTTTTTAGTGTGTATGTCAATAGATTCATTCAAGGGCAGTGTTAAATTAGCTAAGGAAGCCCATCAAAGTAATCTCTTCATAAAAAGCTAACTATACAGTAACAGATGTTCATAAGCCTTATTATGATGATTATTTTACAATACATATGTACATCAATTATGGAACTGTAAACCTTACATGTATACAATAAAAACAAATGCCCAGCAAAAAAAAATTTCCCTTTGCTATAAGTCAAGAAGTAATTTTTGGGGGTGTTCACAGTGACCTTTTAGGGGATCTTGGTCCATCAAACCACCTTAGTCTGGAAGGATTCCACAGGTTCTCCTCCTCTGTGGTAACAAAAGCAAACATATCCAAAGCAACATATCCTTAGACCCAAATTCTGAAGTCAAGATACCTTTATGTTAGTTTAACTTAGCAGCCCATACAATGAAATGTCTCTCTGTAGTTAGCTCCTTCACAGTCAAAAAATTTAAAGAAAACACAATAAATACATAATCCAGATTCTCTATGTATATTCCATCTTTACATGGCTTATTTTTCTTACTCTGCTCCTTTTTCTACAAGCTTAATATTTATTTTATTATTTTTACTCCTTTGATCTATGACTGTCTGTACTCTGTTATATTACATTTGCTGTCTCTTTAATCTTTTTCTTCTCTCTCCCAAGCCTACATACATTTTTTAAATACACTATGACTCGTTTAGAGTTCTTTTATGTCTGAATCTGTCCTATTGTGTATCTGTAATTCTTTTCTGTCCAAGAGCACTTCTTAAAATGCTAAGCGCTTCTAAGGCTGGTTTGCCTTCTGACTCCGCCCAGTCCAACATGGTGGGGTAGAGGTCTGTTTAGTGCCAACCATGCTCCCAGCCCCATTTTCAGGCACATATCAGGTCTATGTTGTCATTAAGCAGGTTGTAGCACTCTGCTCACAAACCCCATTTAAATCCCCTGTCCCCTGAAAGAGCTAGAGTTTGTGCTAGCAGCATGGCCCAGGAAGCTGCTTTCAAAACAACACAGCTTTTTTTTTTTAAAGATTTATTTATTATGTATACAACATTCTGCCTCCATGTATGACCACATATCAGAAGAGGGCGCCAGATCTCATTATAGATGGTTGTGAGCCACCATGTGGTTGCTGGGAATTGAACTCAGGACCTCTGGAAGAGCAGCCAGTGCTCTTAAGGCTCAGAGGTTAAGAACAACACAGCTTTTTTATTTCTGCTACCACTGAATCAGGAAGACCTTTATCAAAGGAGCTGCAGCATGCTGCCAGCAAAATGCTGCCTATCAAGAAGCCATGCTTAACTCTGACCTTCTGTGTCTAAAATTACTTTTTAAGCTTTCCCAGGTTTTATGTGGATATAGTTGACTACATTGGCATGCCAATTTGTTGTAAGGAGGCTACTTGTTTGTTCCCGGCTGCTCAGCCTCAAAATAACCACACAGAAAGCACAGAAACCATATTATTTGCAGTACTGTTTGGCCAATAGCTTAAGCTTATTTCTGGATAACTCATATCTTAAATGAACCCATCTCCATTAATCTCTGTATCACCATGAGGCTGTGGCTTGCCGGGTAAAGTTTCATCCAGCGTCTGTCTCTGGCAGGGCTACATGGCATCCTGACTCCTCCTTGTTTCTCCCAGAATTCAGTTTAGTTTTCCCCACCTATCTCTATTCTGCTCTACACAGGCCCAAGACAGTTTCTTTATTAACTAATGATATTCACAGCATACAGAGAGGAATCCCACATCACACTGCTCCTCTATTTCCCTTCAGAAAAGAGCAGGCCTCCCAGGGACATGAACTGAATACATTATAACAACAGACAAATAGACTAGGAGCAAACCCTCATATCAATAAGTACTATTATTTTAAAAAAATAAGTTAAAAAATTCAGTTATTCCTGAATCTGTTATTGCAATGTCTCCAATTATATAGATGGAAAAGCATAGAGGTATGAATATATATTTTCATATTTTTCTGTAAACATAAATTTTGTGCATGCAATATATATATATTCTATATCTTAATGCATTTGTTTTATGTGTAGGAGGATTTATACCTTCTGTGTATAATGTATACACTCTGTTTACATATTGCTGTGTTGTATATGTATATTTTGAACACATATTCATATGTGTGTATGTATGCTCAATTAAAACTCTTAAACATCATTTCAGGTAATTATTATTATATGTCCTTGACACATATTACATTAAATAATCTACATATTTGCTTATGTATATACCATACATACTATTCACATTTTATATTTGAACATATGTAATCTATGTGTTTGTATATTTAAAATTATATACCTTTAATTTATTTTTTTTCACATTTAATTTTTTTATTATTGCATTATAAATAGTACCATTCAAAATTTCCACCTCCTCTGCTCCTCCCATTTCCCTCCCGCTCCCCCACTCCCCCTCCCCTTTTCCCCTCCAGTCCTAAGAGAGGGCAGGTTACCCTGCCCTGTGGGAAGCCCAAGGCCCTCTTGACTCCATCCAGTCCTAGGAAGGTGTTATACCTTTAATTTATAAAAAAGATATTTTATTTATATACTTTTGCTAATCTGACTCTAAATGAAGTATACATTGTGTTTTTGGTTAATTTCTTAGAAATAGCAATATTACTTATTATAATCAAATAAAGTTTTTAGTTTAGAATGGATCATTTTAAAAGGAATTGGTGAGTATGTTGCTGAATTCTCTGACTACAAAGCCTGTTTCTTCTACCGTTAACAACTTATATTACTATGGTACATTTCTGAGAAGTAATGAGCAAGTTTCAATAAGATGTAATTTTATGTACATACTTTGTTCATTTCTCCTAATTACTTCCCTTCCTAGAATTTCTTTGTGATACCATAACATCATTAGCTGTATTATTACTATTATTACCATCTGACTATTTTTTAGAGGTCATTTTATCATTTTTTTTTACTTATGTGTATGTGTCCCTCTGTGTATGGGTATGTGCTCCTGAGACTAGGTGCTCATAGAATTCAAAAGAGGGTTTAGTTCCTTGGAGCTGGAGTTACAGGCAGTCCAACATGTGTGATGGAAACTAAACTTCAGTCCTCCGCATATTCATAACTCCCAAGCTGATTCTCTAACCCCTACTACTCCAATATTTTGTCATCATATTTCCTTAGAGTTCTTTAGATAGAAAGTTTATCATATAGTCTATCTTCCTGGTGTTCTTTCCTGAGTCTTGGTCAAGTGCTTTGAAAAACATCTCTTCGATGTGGTTTTGTCTGAGGTTTTCTCCCAAAATTTGAAAGAATTATAGTTTCTGAGGTGATATGAAACATCATTTTTATGTATCCCAACCACAATGCCCTCTACAGACACGACTTACCTCTATTGATAACCTGACTAAGGTAGTATGTGTCAAGTTCTACTGCAGAGTTCCTTGTATCCCTTCTTTCCACATACATCGTCCCTAAAGAAAGAACTGTATTCATCTCACATTGAAAAAACATGGAAAGTTAGGATCCATCTCTATAGGAAAGACTATCCACAGAAACTGATAGTTCAGCGAACCTATGTATGATGGTTAATCTGAGGTCAACTTGACTGGATAGAATGTACCCAAATATCTGGTCACACATTATTTTGAACATGTATATAAAGGTATGTAGATGAGATTAACATTATCATACAGCAAGTTTTCCTCATACAGATGGACTTTATCCAACCAGTCGAAGGCTTTAACAGAAAAAATTATGTGCCTTCCCAAAATGAGAGACTAAGCCATCTACTGGGATTCCTTTAAACTGGAACACTGACATTTCCTGCCTTTGGACTTAAAGTGACTGGTAAACTGTTCAGCCAGTGTTTAACCTGGAGCTACATCTCTGGTTTTCCTGGGTCCTTATGTTGTTTAACTCTTCCCTGCATATTGTCAGCATAACACCAGCCTCTCTAACTGTGTGACTGATTTCTTATAATAATTCCCTTTATTTAACATGCATATTATTGATGCCATTTCTCTAGAAAATCATAAATAATAAATATGATTAAAATTCACTTCATTTCTTTTACCAGTGTCGATACTGTTTCTTTGATACCAAATCCTTGAACTCTTAAATTTAAATGTGCGTATTTTATTTCTCATTTTGCACTGTAACATTGCATGGAGTTTAACAAATACACATTATTTATTCACAGATTATACAAAACATAGAATGCAATGTGATATACATTTGCTACCTTAAAATAATCTTTGTGCTTAATCTATTAAAGTTTACTCTCTGATTAAACCCCATAAATTACTAATCTGTGAACTTTCTCTATACTTTTGTATTTTACATAAGATGATATAAATATAAATGAATGTTTTGCATTTCTTTAGTGTAGTTTCTTTCTCTAATAATAATTAGTATTCATTTGTATTGTATATTTTAATAAATTGATTTTTCCACAATAGAAGAAAATTCTATTGCAGTATATCAAAGTTCATTGGTCCAACTTTGGCAATTATTAATAAATGCCTTTAATTAAGGTTTTGGTTGGCACAGTATTCAGTTGTTCAAAACTCAAATTACATCAAAAACATAATTGCTGGACAGTATGGTTAAGGGACAGTTAGATTAATAGGTAATTACCAAATTGTCTTCTAAGAAGGCTATACCAATGTAAATCTTCACCAAAAATAATAAGAATTCATGGTACTCCACAACTTAGCCAGCAAAAAAAAAATTCTCTTGAATTTTTTTAATAGAAGAATATGCTTCTTTATTGTCTTGATCTATATTTCTGTAATATCTTGTGATGCCAGTAGATTGAGTGCCAAGCATAGTTGTAGTCTTGTCAGCATTGTCTTGAAGTTCCTCTTTCTCCTGCATTTTATTTGTTATGCAAGTTTAAGATCTGGGGTTTAGTAAGACTCTTCTTCAGAAAGCTTGATAGCAATCATTCTCTCAAAAAGCATAACAAGTTAGTACATGTGCGCCTGTGTTTCTATGAAAATAAATTCCTATTGTTGACCTGAAAGCAACTGTTATCTTCTATTTTGTTTTACTCTTTGAGATTAAGAGTTTGTACTTCAGATCATGCACTTGGTTAGGTGAATGTATTTTTAAAAAATGGTTCAAAGACTTGATCTGATATCTGAGAGTGGAAAATACTTATAATTGCTATTTTTCTTTCATTTCCCCATGAGCAGGGTTTCAATAAGGAACTTGACCGAGAGGAAGGCATGTATTAAAGTAATGGAACTATTGAATGTTACAGCAATCCTAGACTGTGTGCAGCTCCAATCAACACAATGAAACTACTTTAACTAACACTTTTTTCCTTTTTTTTTTTTTATTGATTCTTTGTGGCTTTCATATCACACGTCCTGATCCCACTTATCTCTGTGGTCTCTCATTTCTGCCCTCTGCCCTTGCAAACTCCCACAGAAACAAGATTTAAAAGAAAAACCAAAAGAATAAACAAATAAATAAATAAATAAAATCTTGGCATGGAAGCTGTAGTGTGGCCCAGTGAGCCACACAGTGTACCATTTAGTCCTTACATCTTTATTTATAAGTGTTCATTGCAGTGATCTTGTTCGAGGCCTCTGGCTTCTGCTATGCAATCTATACTGAGCCCTTACTGAAAGTCCTCTTGGATATCCTATTGTTACCTTGTGTCATGGAAATTCTGTAGCTTTGGATCGTCCAGACCCTTCACATGCTCCAGCAGTTCATAGATGAGGTGGATGATGGAGTGGGCTACCTCGTAGTCCTAGTTCTGGACGTGAGTGGTCACTGTGTTGGTCAGCCTACCAGCTTTCCCTCATTGTTACCACCATGGTGAGCTCTCCAGCACTGCCCAGTCTAGTCTGGCTCACCCAATATAGCAGACAGCAAGGAGCAAGGTCCTGCTTTCACACCCTAGGTCTGACTCACCTGCCCCAGCTCTCCTCGTTTGTCCAGGCAAGTTGCAGGGCCTACTCTCTGGATTGCTGCTCTTGATGAGAGTCAGGGCCAGTTCTTCCGTTCTCTTGTCCCCAAGGCATACTCTCACATCTGATGTAAGTGACAAGGGGTGGGGGTGGGGGATATTTCTCAAACCCAAGCTACGTGATGGCATATGAGGGAGGGAGCGGGACAGCTCTTCTGTCACACCCACAGGCCCAACTCACTTGCAACCCCCCACCCCCAACAGGGTCGGCTTTAGTGTGCTCTCCCATGTGCTGCAACTGGTGAGGGACAGCGACAGCTGTCCCACTCACATGGCTCGGGACCAGTTCTCTCACCTGCCACAGGTGGCAAGCGGCAAGGGGAGGGAGGGCGGGTTTTTTCCTCATCATGACAGCACATGGTGTGTGTGGCGGTGTTAGTCCTTCTCTTTCATGCTCCCTGGGCCAACTCACCTTTGCCCCCACCAGTCAGGTCAGCTCCATTGTGCTCCCTATCAAGGGAGAATGCCTGTCCTCATAAGTGCTGTTATGGTTTGGGGAGCAGTCCCTAATTGACGCTATTGTAATTTTTGAGGTACAAGTACAAGTAACATGCAGTATATATTTTTGTTGTAGAATGAATGGGAAATTTTGTTTCATCAAGGTATTGCTGGCCTACTATAGGGATCCATACATAATGTCTCTAAATCAGCAGTCCCATTTCTTGTGTATTTTCTACTTCATGTTCTTTTACTAAATTTATTCCTTTTTATTTTATATGTATCAATACTTGCCTGTATGTAGGTACGCATGTCTCTATGTGCACCCCATTTGGGCGGAGTCTGAAGATGCCAGAGGAAGGTATCAGATCCCCTGGAAATGAAATCAAAGATAGTTGTGAGCCTCCGTGTCTTTCCTGGAGCAGAGGTGGTGAATCTTGGTCCACTATGACAGCGGCGAGTGCTCTGAACTGCTGAGCTATCTCTCCAACATTTATATCTCATGTTTTACTAATGTACAGTCCAAACTTATAATGCATTTATTAAAATAAGCACACTGACATAATTATGTATTAAATGTATGTCCTTACCACCGTTCAGAGCACAGATGATAATCACAGATACATTTATACATTTCAGTAATGTGGGATTTTTGCTGTCTCTGTAAGTACTTCCTATATTCTCATTGCTCACATCTGGGTTCTTAGAATAAATCTGTGTGCTCTTGGTGGTTAGTATAAATCTATCAGCGTCACACAGGTAGCCTCATCTGTGTTGTTAGAGACATGTTGAACTGACACACCACAGACACTTACCCTGCAGCTTGCCTGCAAATGCTGTTACAGCTGTTAAATGGCTTTCAACCCAAATTGAGTGACAGTAAATGTTTATTTCAAGCTTTCCCAATTCAACATTTGAGATTATAGCACGTGGCATCTATTGTATTGTACCTTGTTTCATCACAAGAGAGTGAAATGGGGTTCAACATAATTGCCCGAGAGATGATAGGTTGGATTTGCCAGTAATTCAAGAGCCACTGAAACAGTCCAGCTCATTTCTAGCACCTTCTCAGGCTTCCCTAACTCTGTTTTTCACCGCCCCCCATATTGTATGTGTGCAGAATCCCTTTTTCCTTTGAAATAATGAAAACACAGCAAGCATATTGTAGATTGACTTTACCTTAGCTTCTCATCGTGTTTCTGAACAATGAATTGCAATATTGACAAATGTATCTATTATAGCCAGAGAGTGAAAGAAACTGATGACTAGATTTAATCAGCATTCCCCAAGAGCATCCTATAAAGTCAGCTTTTTAAAAATGAGCTCAAGTTTCAATTAATTTATAAAAAGTAATACATGAGCAAGGAAATAAAATTTTCCTTTGGAATTAGAGCAAATGATTGTTGCACAGTGTTAAAAGACATGTTGGCAGGTAGAGCTTTGGGCTGTAAGCTAAGATCTTCTATGTCTCTCCTAAGCCACTATCTCCTTTTGGGAATTTGGATAAGACCCTTGAATAGTAGATATTTCATTTTCCTTATCTGTCTAATAGCAATGATATTTAACATATCACTACAGGGTTTTCTATGAAAATAAAGCCTTGCAATATGTGTGAAATTATTACTTAAGAAAGTATTATGCCACGTATAAATATTTGTTATCACACGAACTCTTTTGTGTACACACAGTACTGTGCTGTCTCTTCCACGGAAAGTTACTCCGGCAGATAAAATCATCAGGGGCAGTCTGCTGCTCTTGGTAACAACTCAAAAAACTTCAAAAAGCAAAGAATTGCTCATGTAGATTTGCCTTCTCTACGTACTTGGTAAATCGTGGCCCTTAAAGAGAAAAAATGAATTGTACTTAACAAGTGTATTCACTTAGGCAAACAAGACATACTAAACATTAGGGTTTAGTTGACAAAAATGTGGCAAATAATAAATTAATCTTTGCTTTAAGTATCAACCAATTGCAAAGTGGTAAATCTAGATGTTTCATCTCCATATTTTCTACGCTTTGGTTTCTGTCTCTAGCTAGGGAAGTGACTTGTATCATTCTTCTGGCGTTAGAGAGCTTTGTCTTTGAACCCCAGGCTGCAATGGCTTAAGGACTTCCACCAAGATTTCATCTCCTCCAGATAGCACAACCCCAGGTGTCAAGTCTCTAACATGGGTAGCAAGGTGGAACATTCAACATCAGAAACATAGTAGTTTGGTTCCAACACCAAATGAATCTTAAATACTGCCTCCACCCTATTCTTTTATTCTTTATTTTCTGACCCAGCCATCTTCTCTAGTCCCTTTTGTAGCTATTACTCAATTTCTTTCTTCAAATGTCATAGTATATAAACTATGATTTTCTATACTACTTACAATAGAAATATGGTACATTAAAGGAGTATTTGTCAAACACTCTCCATAAATATATACATACATGCCAATACATCATTCTGAATTATCTATTGGTGCCCTTCTCCTTGAGCATGGTGTAGTTCAATGCATCTTGAACACAAGTAAAATATCATCCATGGCTACTCAGCTATGAATCTCTGAGTGGCCCCTCATTGTTCTTTAGACAGAGCCTAGACTCCTTAATATGGCCTAGGAAGCATAGCATAATTTAGCCTCAACTTATATTTCTGAACTTTTGGAGTATTGCCCTTAAAGTCACCCTTTCTCTGCAACAATTGATTCAGCCACATTTCTGATTTCTATGCACTGAAATGTTATTTCTCACATAGTGTGCTCATTTCTCCATGTGAAATTCACACTCCTTTCACATTTGACAGTTCAGTTCATCTAGAAAGCTATCCATGACAGTCTACTCACAAATTCTGTGTTTAGTTCTTTCTTGACGTTCTCCATGCTATTTTCTATGATTTTATGGTGAAACTTAACATTCAAGTTGTTTTAAAATATTTTTAAGACTATATCATAGTTACATAATTTCCCATAATCCCCTTCTTTTCAAGATCTCTTTCCCTTTAATTGCTGATACATATGGATATATATATATATATATACATAATACATATATACATATATTTAATGTTACTTGTATGTTTATGTTCTCAAGGTTGACAATTTGGTCTTAGATGACCAATTGTTATGCTCATGGTTGGAGAAGACTATTTATCCTGCTTTCAGGATTCCTTAGCTGTCTGTAGTTCTTTGTCTAGGTTTGAGGCCCTGTGAGCTTTCCTGCTTTCGTGGCGCATGTCTGTTGGTTTTGTCTCTGTTTTTTGGTCTTGTTAAGGCAGCCACAATGATGAGTTTTTATGGGTGTCTCTTCTTGTTTCTCTAAATGCACTTATTTTAATTCATGTGCTTAGAATATCAACATCTAATAAAGCTCAAAAAAAGTTACTTAAGCGCAATGTAACCCACACCCTACAAACCTAGCACAGCTTGTCTATAATCCCAGCAGTGAGGGAGGCTGGGGCAGGAATATCATGAATTCAAGGTCAGGTTGGGACTCCATCTCAAGAAAATAAAATTACAAAGTCCCAATACTTGTACCTATTGGGTTTTGAGAAGCTCATAATAAGCCAAGTATCTGTTTTCAGTGACATAGATTTCAACTAATGGTTTACTTGTAAATATTTTAAAGGTGCGGATACCTCTGAGAATACCTAGTTACAGAGGTAAGAAATCAGAATTTCTGGAATAGAACTTACTTACCCTTTTTTTTTTAAGCCATTAAGATGTCATGATATTCATCTGTTGTGCACAGTGAACACTTGCATGGAAAATAAATAGAAAAAACATTTCTACTGCACTGGTTTTGTGTGTGCACATGTGCGTGTCTTTGTGTGTGAATGTGTGGGTAAGTACGTATGTGATTTTGTGTGTGTGTAATAAATTTGTATGTGTGCATATATGCAGTTGAAGTGCTGTCGCTTCAAATGCACATGTTGGGGACAGAGGTTGAAGCTGGGTATCTTCCTCTGTTCCTCAGCTTATTTTTGGAGACAGGATCTTCCACTGAGTCTGAAGCACATTGACTGGCTAGACTGACTGGCCAGCAAGTCCTGGGATCTGCGTTTCTGCCCACTACAAGTAGGGAAAGTACTCAGCTTCCATAATAGGGCTGGGCTCTGTACTCAGGCCTTCGTGCTTGCACATCAAGCACTTTACCCATTAAACTATCCCTCCAATCCACAGATCAGCTATTTTCAAGCTTGTTCCCTGGACCAGCAGTGTCAGAATAATATGGAACACTGACAAGAAGCACCAGTTCTTGTCTGTAATTGGGATATACTTTAGATATACAGAAACATAAATTTACTGCAGTGTGGAACCCAAAAATATGTGTTTTCATAAGATTTAGGGGCATTTCTTACACAAGCAAAAAACAATGGGGCTCAATGTTCTAAACCCCAAGTAAGGCAGTGTTGGTATCACCTACCCTGTGTACATGCTGAGTACATTATAGTATGCCATTGGAGTGGACTTTCTCTCTGAGACTGGGCCTAATATCAGCATCTTCTTCAACCAGAGGTCCTGTAAAACATTGACTATCAGTTATGACTTAAGTCTATGGATGTTTCCGTGTTTCAGTGCATAAGAAACTGTTGGGCACACAACACTGAGCAACAAGAAAGAATGAGTTTGAGGATAAAGCCCTTCACTTTTGTGTGTCTCTAAAGGGGAAAGAACAAAAAGAAATGGAAGCTTCTGCAAAGATGGAAAGAAGTATCAGGGACAGGATGGGAAGGGAACCAAATTCAGGATATTGTAACAGGACATAACAGGAAGTACTGGAGTCAGAAGATTTTGATATCAACATTCTTAAAGCTAATCCTATTAATTTATATTTAGGAACATATTAATCCCCATACCTGAGTACATAAAGCCATATTTTGACACAGAATGTATCAGCAGGAATTTTTTAAACTTACTTTTCTTATTGAACAAGAAAGATGAGATAAATGAACATTCAAATTTGTTTGAGGCAGTATTTCTGAAAAGGCTGATATTAAAACAATTTTAATAATGTTTGCACTTTTAAAATTCATGATAATGGATTTAATACAATTAACACCAAAACCTTTTAGTCCCCAGTATTTTATTGTCATGAAAAAACCTTTTTCTCTGATGAATGGCTCTATCCCTGGGATGCTGATGCTTTCTTTTTATGAGATAAGGGACATATCAAAGGAAAATGCAGTTTCTATTTAGCTAAACCATTATGAGTTTGAGGGATCAAAAGGTCCACAATAGTGTACAAATAATATCCAGAGTGTTTTAAAGATATTTATAATGGCCCCATTTAATAAATAACTCTTATATTGCCTATTATATGGCAAATGTTCGAGTGCTTGAACAGTACATTCTGAATGTGCTTCCTAAGCTGGAATTTGTGTAACTCTGCTGTCACCAGCAGGTGGCTGAGTGAATTAAATATTTTAATCACAGGACAGCCCCAGTATAGCTAACAGTTAAAAGTCGAAGAATATGGTAGGCTGTTATTTTTCTTAAGCTTGAGATGTTCTGAGGAGCACAATCAAGCATTAACATATTACATCTGGGAAAGTAATTATTATTTTTTCATTTGCCTGAAGAGGATAGTATGGACATATATCAGCCAAACAGCTATCTGTGTTTTTTATTCTCTAGCAGTAGATTTATTTCACCATTAGATGCAGAAAGATCATCAATATCCACTACATGGCTTCAATTAACTGAGCATTTTGTCAACCACTGCCATTCTCCAGCTGCTGGATATACCATAGAAGAGATTAAAGAACCTGGCTCATTTCCTCATCTTCCTTCTCAATTAAACAACAGAAAATAGAATAATAAGGAGATGTTAAAACTGAGCCTGCCTTTTATTTGGTATCTGTACTTCTAAAAGCAATTGTGAAATGTATGTAAAGGAAAGGCCAATATCAAGACAAGGAAACAATGTTTGAGAAATGTTTTTCTTCCCTCTTCTCTTTGTCCATTAAACTACCTTGCTTCTTCTGTACCCAAGAATGTCTCAGCACTAACCAAGACATAGGAGGACTCATAAAGTACTTTTATTCAGTCAACATAGGTAAACCAAAGTAGTTTATAGGTCCATCTTGAAAGAAAAAAAAAGCCAATAGTGTAATTCCACATAATGATGGGAACCTTCTTATCGTACTTCAAAATGATAAGGCAGTTTCCTTATTATGAAATGAATATTATTTCTCAATTGAATATTCCAGGTGGAGAAAACATTAGTTTTCCTATTACATATTAGCTATGTAGTATATGTTGCTATATAGTAATGCTATGTTAACATCTTCTAGTCAAAAAATGTTAGTTTTGTGTCATATAGCATAATATCCAGGGCAATATTTGAAAGAGGAGAGATTCATTTGAATTCGTGGTTTCAGTGTCTTACACCAACTAGACTCATAATTTGGGATGAAATAAAGCTGAAATATTGTGGTGACACTAGCTTGCTTACCAGAAAGAAGAAAGAGGAGATCAAGAAAGGACCAAGTTATTCTTCCAAGGCCTACCATTGTGAGGGTTTGAATGAAAATGGCCCCAGAGGCTCATATATTCTGTACTTCTTCTATAACATATATTTGAAGACATGCTCACCAGTTGAGAGAATTTGGGGGGAGGATTAGGAAATATGGCTTTGTTGGAGAAACTATGCTACTGAGGATGGGCTTTGAAACTCTCAGCTCGTTCTCTCTCTCTCTCTCTCTCTCTCTCTCTCTCTCTCTCTGCCTCTTACTTGTAGATAAGTATGTAAGCTCTCAGTCATGGCTCTAGCACAAGGCCATGCCACCTGTTGCCATACTCCCAGCCATCCCCGCCATCCCAACCACGATAGTGATAGGCTCAACCTATCATGCTGTAAGTCACCAATAAATTCTTTGTTCTACACCTTGCCTTGAAAATGGTCTCTTCACAGCAGTAGAAATGTAACTAAGCAGTGACTACCTCCTCCAGTCAAGTCCCGACCTGCTCAGTTTCCACCGTCTTCCAATTGTACAATCAGTTATTCAGTTATGAACACATCAAGAGATTAATCCACCTATTGGGTCAGAGTCCTCATGACCCAATAAGTTCTCCAAAGTCCCATCAGCTGACAAAACCTTTTAACACATGTGCCTCTGAAGACATTTCATATTCAAACTACACAGATAAAGTTAATTAAAACATGTATTTAATTTAGGTAGGGATTAAAAATCAAGCAATTAAAAAATTTACAGAACACGAAGAGAATAACATGATTTTCGTTTATGATTTTTTTTGAAGGGTAGTTCAAATGTGCAGCTTGACTCCACCTATCTGACTTTAAAGTGTTAGATAAAAGCATTGTGGGTATCTATTTTAAAGCTTCTATGTAGCTGGTAGTGCATGTAGATAGACACAGCACTCAGTGCAGAATGGTACATATAATAACAGTTATGTAGGGGGCAGAGGCACTACTAAGCTACATGGTGTTGGAAGACACTCTAGAGAAAGAAAAGGAAAACATTGAATTGATATTTCCAGACCTCAGACTTGCCACTCAAATATGAAAGAACATGTTTGATCAAGACGTGAAGGTATTTCTAGTTCACTGCTTATATCTTACTTAAACAACTACAAAGCAGATTGTGAACAGCATACTTTAAGGACTTTCAATCTTCATAATACATTGAGTGACATTCCTATGAGTATGACATCTCCATAAAAAGTAAAAAGTTTTTCAAAGTCAAATATCTTTTTGTTCAGCGAGTGTGATTCAAAGACCTACTCCTAGTTAGCACACCACTGAAATGACACAGATTTTAGGACCTCATATTTTCCTTCAGCACTAATAATCTATGGTGCAGAGTACTGGAAAGAACTGTAAGAGATGGCACAGCCAGAATTCAATGAGACTACCAACTGGCTTTGTGAAAATAAACACAACTGGACTGAAATCAAAAGAGGTCCAAAAAAGGGCCAGTAACAAAAGACATGCAGAAAACATATAGAAAAGAAAATTAGGAAGGCACTGAGCATGTGCAATATTACGTAATGTAGAGACAGTACTTCATTAAAGAATGAAGTGTCTACTGAGCATCACTCTCGAGTGGACAATTCTGTTAGCATTCCAAGGAAATGGGCTATGGTGGCATGAAAATATCTGAGTGTCTAGGAAATAGACATAGATCATGAAGACTAGAAAGGACATCGAAGAAATTAAGATAATCAGAGCCCGGAATGCAAAAGTTGTGACAACCTAAGAAAACACGCATATTGTCACTAAGGAAACAGACAGACTCGGAGACTATGTGCAAGCAATGCTTTTAGCATTCTAGACATGAGATAATCCTTGGGAAATTTTAACTACAAAGCATTCAGTGTAGACTGAGTAGGCAGATAGTGGAAATTAAGGTCACTGAAGAAGAGAAAGTTGAAAATTAGGATAGAAGGTCATGAAGATGATTAAAGGACCTGAAGTGGCTGACAGCAACTGGAGCGCAAAGGAGAACTGGGGCAGGAGTCACTTGACAAAACATGCAAGGTCTGGGGAACAAGGTGAGAAAGGGGCACAGCGAAGTGCCGTGAACCTCTTGGTAGGATGATTTTCCTAAGAGCATAAATGCTAATTGAGTGGTGAAATAGGGAATAAATGAAAGTCAGCAGGAGGTTAAACAGACTCAGAACTAGTCAAAGTGCAGACAGTACGTTGATGAAGGGCAGAGCCCTAAATACTATATCTACATAATCCTTCTCCTTGAGGTGAGGTAACATCCAGAACATGGGGCAGAAAGATTTCAAGAGCCAGGGGTTGAAAAGGACTTTCTTCAAATGCTGTCCTCTGGATATGACAAGGCCAATGCATTCATGAATTCACAGCACCTCTGGTTGCCTGAATAACATCAAGGCAGTCAAATTTCAGCATTCATGCAGTTGTGGCTCATGTGACCAAGACCCCTGGCTGAGTAGCTGTTGCTAGTTGCTAGTTGGTGGGAAAAGGTTATCTAAAAAGTTATGGCCTATGATAGATTACCTATGTTTCAGTGAATGGCCTATTCCCATGCATACATAGGCACCAATAGTTGAACTCAGTGGATTAGATATGGGAAAAAAGTCGGACAGTGGTGCTGTACGTCTTTAATCCCAGCACTCAGGAGGCAGAGGCACGTGTATCTCTGTGAGTTCAAAGCCAGCCTGATCTACAGAGTGAGTTCCAGGACAGCCGGAGCTGTTACACAGAGAAAGCCTATCTCAAAAAAAAAAACAAAACTTACATGAAGTTGGGAGGGGAATGTGTTGGTAGGATAAGGGAGGAGTTTGATGGAGGTAGATGTGATTTAAAAAAAATACACTGTGTAAGTGCATGAAATTCTCAAAGAAAAGTATTTTCAGAAAGAAAGTCAGCCTCTCCTGACAGACATAGGATGTGGGAAATAGACAGTTGTTCCTAATAAAGAACAGAGGGTAGATCTGAATTCCCACATTCTAACACCAGGACTCAGCAGCAGGCTGCCCTTTAGTAGCCTAACTTCTTACTTAGCAACATTCACTGTTCTTAAAACTGCACAAGTACATTTGTCTTCATTGTATTTAATCAGTGTGAGGATTTCAATATTATATTTATTGCTTTCTCTATCATGTTCATTCTTGTACCTCCTCGTAAGTACAACCCACAGATATACATATAAATTTTTTAGTATGAGCTATGTGAATTTAAAAAAGGACATGAACCAATCATAAATACTAGCATCTTCCTCCATTGAAGATACAACAACCAAAAATAAGGGTATGTCTACTCAGTGAGCATACATTTGTCTTGTCACCTGCATAATCAGTAGACAAGGTAAATAGAACTATGTTTATTCAGTCTGAAGGAAAATAAAGATAATCAGGAACATGGACGCAACAGTATTTCAATGTGTATTATGCATAAAGAGATACAGATATAAAGAAATAAAAAATTAGGGTTTAAATGTACCAATAAAGAAATCTGCTTATGAAAAAAAACAATGAGAATAACTACTCATTCTTGTGGTGTTGACTTCAACCTTCCAATTTAGTTCTCTCTAATCTACCTTGCTTTTTTGTTTCCTGGTAATGTTTCTACTTGAAGTATCAGAATCTGAAGTTATAACCCCAGGGACAGCATTGCAATTGTCTGAGCTCAGAGTGGCTGTTGTACGGAACAAGACTACAGTGTCTGTCACTGTTTCAGCTAAAGGATCAATATTTGTATCTTGTCCAAAGTTGGCTGTCTCTCCCTGACAATAACTTCCACCACTCCCTTGAGGAATAACCTGAAAATGTCTGCTATTTTCTACAGGAGGTCTCCCTTTCTCTCTCATTATCCATTGTTTTGGCAAAATAGTTCTTGTTCTCACTATCTTTGATCCTCTCCCGTGTACTCTTTCATCCAATTCAACACTAGCATTGCTGTTGGACATGGGATGTGAACCTGAGGGAAGCTGGTCTCAAAGAGGTCACAGAATCAAACTGATATTGAGATGCTTTTCAAAAATATATTTCCTAACAACACAACTGCCACTATCAGATACAAAGTCAGGTACCACTGCTTAACACATGGATGATATCAATATTTCATTGGTGGTCTTTAAAGAATAAAGTCATTCATTTATTTATGTGTGTTTACATCTGTTACCACACACATGCACAATCATGTGTTTGTGTGTAAGTCAGATGAACTTTTATGAGTTCTCACCTTCTATCACGTCTTCCAGAGATTTAACTCAGAACACCATGTTTGAAAGTCATTTTACCTGCTCAACTATTTTAACAGTGCTTTGATTAGTATTCTTTATGTATGTTACTTTTATGAAGTCAAATATAATAGTCAAAGTAACCAGTCTTTCTCTCATTTAATAGATCACATAAGTAAATGATAAGATGTTTTTGTTTTAATGAAATTGGGCCTGTAAAAACCACTAACCTGGGAGTTAGAGCATAGAGAGATTTGGCGAAAATTGTGATAAGAAGATAAATCTTGTTGGTGTTTATTGCAGGGAACCTGTAATATTTTAATGATGTATACATTTTGTTTGATCTTTTATTTGAAGTGCTGAGGACTTATAAGAAGTGGAATCATTAAATGCAGAAGACAGCATGTGGCAAGAAAAAGTAAGTGGGATTAGGAGAAGAAATCCTTGTAGTCGAGTATAATTCTTTTCCTGCCTTAGACAAGGTATTTTTTCCTCTTTCTTTGTAAAATGGGAGATGTATATAGTATCCTTCTGCATTTCCTTCTGATTCTATGATTCAAATGAAAGTTTACAAAATATTATTGCAGTTTTAGCTCCGTCTTGTAGCAAATGTCTTTCTCTACTTAGTTACAAAGATCTGTCTTCCAAATGTTTACCAAAAATATAGTTAAAGTCTCAGCATCTTAAAGAATTGTAAAGATGGTGAGAAATGAATTGAATCTTTCTTATATATTACAAGACTTGTCTTTTCTCAGATACTTTGTCAATACATGTGTAAATCCTCTCTTCATATTGCTTTCCCAATATTACAAAATATAAACCACCTTTGTAAGTTTCTCCTAGAACATTCAGTATATATTTTCAAAGACTGAACATCGTCCAATTGCTCTGTCTGTTAAAGTCAAAATTAGCAAACTATTTTACCTATGATTCATGTTGTTACTGGATCATCAGACATGCATCATAACATTAAACCATGCACACATTTTGCCACATTAATGTATTCTTGATTGACCCACTTAAGATATTTCATATACTTCACTTGAGGAATACAAATGTATCCTTACCTTATTTAAATTTTCAATCACCACCACCATTTAACAGTGCACTATAAAAAGCCGTCACCGTGATGATGAGGAGGAAATGTAAAAATGAATGAATATGTAAGTATGTGAGTAAAAGAACACAGGTTGAAACAAAAATATGTGTCCGTCACATGTGTTGTTTCATGTGACTTTCTCAATACTCTGTAAGGTACTTTTTGAGCTCAGTTTTAGCTTGTCAGTTAGAGCAAACAGGGATGTTTAGCAGTTTGCTTAAGGTCACGTTATAAAGAAAAAAACTGAGTCTACAAAGCTCAACTCTGGAGCCCACACCCTCCATATCTATAACTTCAGATATATGTGAGCCCTTGGTTACACAATGCATGTTAAATGTGAGGCTCAAAGCCCACCTCTGCCATTGTCTATCTGTGAGAACACAGACAAATCATTCAACTATCACTACTCCCTAGCATTCTGATGTTTAATTTTTTTTTTTTTTTTGGTTTTTCAAGACACGGTTTCTCTGTAGCTTTGGAGCCTGTGGAGCCTGTCCTGGAACTAGCTCTTGTAGACCAGGCTGGACTTGAACTCACAGAGATCTGCCTGCCTCTGCCTCCCGAGTGCTGGGATTAAAGGCATGTGCCACCACCGTCTGGCATTTAAATTTAATAAAAACATTCATTTTCACATGGTTTCTTTTTTTTCCAGCAGATTATTTTTTCTATTACTTTATAAATAATGCCAATCAAAATTTCCACTTCCTCCCCCCACTACTTCCCTCCTCCTCCCCCACTCACCCTCTCCCCTCCCACTTCAGTCCTAAGAGAGGGCAGGGTAATCTGCCCTGTGGGAAGTCCAAGGCCCTCCCCACTCCATCCAGGCTAAGGAATATATGCATCCAAATAGAATAGGATCCCAAAAAGCCAGTACATGCAGTAGAGACAAATCCCAGTGCCATTATCATTGGCTTCTCAGTCTGTCCCAACTGTCAGCCACATTCAGAGGGTCCAGTTTGATCCCATGCTTGTTCAGTTCCAGTCCAGCTGGATTTGGTGAGCTCCCATTAGCTCAGGCACACTGTCTCAGTGGGTGGATGAACCCCTCGTGGTCCTGACTTCCTTGCTCATATTCTCCCTCCTTCCGCTCTTCAACATGGTCTCTATGAGGAAATACAGTCAGTGTGTATGAACTTAAAATAGTGCCCAACCCAAAGGGGGATTATAACTATTATCCAATTCTCACTTTTGTTGCTTTGATAAAATATCCTAGCCAAATTTGAAGATAAATGATATATTTGGCTTACAATTGCAGGTTTCACTATTGTGAAGAAGTCAAGGCCGAAACAGCATCATACTCACAGTCAAAAACAGAACAGGCATAGACACATGAATTCTTACATGTTTGATTCCTTAGTACTATGTGAACTTTCTCTGCTTGCATACACTCTCTTCCCACCTCAAAGGACAATCAAGCCAATCTCCATAGACATGCCTAGGGGTCAATGGGCCAATCTATTTCAGTTCCTCAACTGAAACTCTTCCCAGGTAGTTCCAGGTTATGTCAAGTCGACAGCTGAAATGAACTAACACAAGTAGCAGTTACTTTTATTGCAAATACAAAGTATTTCTATCTCCCTACTTAAAAGGAATTGCACGGTTTTTAGTGCACTTAATAAATAGCAGGGAAAGATTACTTGCTGCATCTTATTCACTTCTCACATTTTATTTCTTTGTGTACAATAGTCTAATGCCATTTATTTTAAAAAATTATACAATATATTTTGATTCAAGGCCCTCCCCCCTCCATCCAGGCTTAGGAAGGTATGCATCCAAATAAACTAGGATCCCAAAAAGCCAGCACATGCAGTAGAGACAAATCCCAATGCCATTATTATTGGCTTCTCATTCTGCCCCCATTGTCAGCCACATTCAGAGGGTCCAGTTTGATCCCATGCTCGTTCAGTCCCTTTCCAGCTGGCTTTGGTGAGCTCCCATTAGTTCAGGCACACTGTATCAGTGGGTGGACGAACCCCTCATGGTCCTGACTTCCTTGGTCATATTCTCCCTCCTTCTGCTCTTCAATTGGACCTTGGGAGCTCAGTCCAGCACTCCCATGTGGGACTCTGTCTCTATCTCCATCTGTCACCGGACGAAGGTTCTATGGTGATATTCAAGATAGTCATCAGTCTGACTACGAGACAGGGCCAGTTCAGGCACCTTCTCCTCCACTGCTCAGGGTCCTAGCTGCGGACATCCCTGTGGACATCTGGGAACCCCTCTAGAGTCAATCATCTTGCCAAACCCACAATGCAACCCTTAATTAAGATATCTTCTTCCCTGCTCCCATATCTGTCCTTCCTCCATCTCAACCATCCCACTCCCTCAGGCTCTCCCCAACCCTCCACTTCTCCCTTCCCACAATGCAGTGTACCCTGTCCTCTCTTAGGACTGGAGGGGAAGACGGGAGGGGTGGGGGAGCAGGAGGGAAGTGGGAAAGGGGAAGAAGAGGAAATTTTGATTCCTAGTATTAATAATGTAATAAAAAAGAAAGAAAAGAGAAAAAAACATAAAATTGTGTGGGTAAGAAAGTGGGGAGAATCTGGAAGAAGTTAGAAGAATGAAAAGCATGATCAAAACATAATATAAGAATTTATCTAATAAAAATTAAAAAACAATATATTTTGATCATATTATTTCTCGTTCTTCCAACTGCTCCAAGTTCACCCATTTCTATATATTGAAATCTTCATGTTCTCTCTACCTCTATATCTATCTATCTATCTATCTTTCACATTCTCAAATAAATAAATATAAAAACAAACAAAACCCCCAAAGTTGATTTTCTTGGTCAACTACTCCTGTGTGTGTGTGTGGTCCACCCTAGAGTGTGGTTGATATACCTAGTATCAAACTGTTGAAGAAAATTAATTTTTCCTTTCCTAGCATCTGTCAATTACAATTAGATTCTTGATTAGGAGGGAACTTTTTCAAGGAGGAAATTGCACTTTACAGACTCAACAGGGCTGATGCACATATGAACTCACAAAGACTATGACAACATGCATAAGATCTGTTTCTCACTTTATTATACTCATTATAATTAAGCTATAAATTAGAAATATAAGTTCACATACCCACAGGTAGGCAATACCTCAGATTCAGACCCTTGTACTATAAAACAGTTTACTAAATTATTTGTTCTCCTGCTTTTGAACCAAAGCCAGATTATACTACTGGGGAATGAGAATTTAATTAACAGCTCTTGCCTCTAAAGTCTTTCACAGGATATCTTAGTAGAAGCTAACATATCAATATGTTTACTAACTAGTTGTAGCTCTAGAAAGCTATACCACTTCTAGAAATTGTTGACTTATGTTAGCAGATATAATAAATTCTATGCAACCTATGGCCTACAGCAAAAGCCTGGTTGATCTTGTGGCTGTGCATGATTCATGAGCTGGAAAGGGTTTATTTATTTTAGATGGCTGGGAACAATAAATCCAAAGAATATACCACTCCTGAGTATGTGCCTTAAGGACTCTAGGTCAATATGCCAAAGAGATATTTGCACATCTGTAGTTATTGATGTACTAGTCACAGTAGCCAAGTTCTGGAACAGGCTGAGGTATACATCAACAAATGAATGGATATATTATCATGTGTTCTATTGTTATGACAAAGCACCATGACCCAAAGCAACATGAGGACGCAAAATGTTCATCTAGTTTACAAGTTAGTCTATTATTGAGGGAAAGCAGGAACGTGGGGGCAAAAACAGAAGCAGAGATCATGAAGGAGTGCTGCCTACTGGCTTTCACACCGTGACTTTCTTAGCCTGCTTTCTAATATCCAGAACCACCTCCCAGAAGTAGCATCCCCTAGAGTGGGATGAACCCTCCCACATAGATCATTCACCAGGAAATTGTGCCATAGGTATAACCATGTGTCAATCTGATAAAGGCAATTCCTCAGTTGAGATTCTCTCTTCTTAGGTGATGCTAGTGTGTATCAAGCTGACCAAAACTAAACTGAATAAGAAAAAAGGAAATCTGACATAATCACACACAAAAAAAAACAATGAAATTATGCCAGATGTGAGAAAATGAATGCAACTGGAGATAAACGTATTAAGCAAAAGATTCAGACTTAGAAGTCAAACATTATATGTTTACCCCACTTGTGTATCTACATTCTATATAGTTGCATAAAATAACATTTGTATATAGAATCCAATCATGTGCTAGCTGGGGAGATGAATGGGACTAATAGGAGGCGAAGTGCAGACAGGAGAGTATGAGAAGGTGAATAATGTCAAAGCACATGACACACTTTTATAAAACTGTCTTTACAAAATATTTCAGTCTCTATAATAGCACACAGTATGACAATTAAGAAATTTAAATTGCGTTTTCTATTAGTATCTGTTGGAAGACAGCATGTCCTTGGTTTCTACATCCTTATGGCTAGTTAACATTACAATACGATGGGACGTGTGTAAGAAAATCTGTATAGGCACCAAAGTCTGAAATGTTTAGTATTTGTTTCTTTATAGAAAAAAGTTGTCAACTTTCTTTACCTCTCTAGACTGTGAAAGGAAATCATTTCTTGTTAAAATGACAACTAATAGTGTCACTTGACCTCCTTAGACACCATCAGGTGACTTTGAGTAATAATTTTCTACATTGTTTCTGCAGAAGAGTACTTGGGTCATTGGAATATACATTAAAACTCAGGACACAACAGACCAGAGCCAACACAAGACATTGACATGACAGCAATGTGGAGAGTTGTTGAAGAGGGGGAAGTTGGTGAGTCTGGGTTAGGAAGTAGGAGAGGTAGGTGGGGATGCATGAGAATGGGGTCTATTTTATACACATATAACATTGTCAAAAAATAAACTAATGAAAATGTTTATCTTTGATAACAGACTTTAAAACATGACTTTATCAAGAAGTTCTTCAATTAAAAAGTGGCCAAAGCCAGCCCCCCCAGTATCCATCTACAGAGATGAAGAGAGAGGTGATGACTTTGTTCAAAGTTGGGGAAATACACGTGAGCCAACACAGTCCCCAGGCTGTCCGGATGCTGTTGATGATGCTGTCCTGAGATGGAGAAAAGACAAAAGAAGGCATCTGAACACTGGACTCAGGGTGCAGAGGCTATCTTTCTGCTTGGCGAACAAATGACCCAGATGATGACCACATGTTGAAGACCTTGGGACTAATAAGTGACTGACTTTGGTACCAGTTTTAACAGCTATGTCCTCTGGTTTAGCATTTCTAACAACCTTTTGAAACCATGGGCTCAACATTATTTTTTAATGAATTCCCTTTGTCCTGTTTCAGGAGCCCTCAGCACTCTTTGGTTACACTTGGGTGACTCATAATTAGTTCTGTAAACTAACATAGATTACAATTTAAAAAATAGCAAGAGTAAAAACAAATATGCTTTCAATCACAGTACATGGTGTGAAAAAGAATTGTCGCAGAATGTACTAGCCTTACAAATTACCTAGTTTGATTACTTGTTCTCTTATTCATTTACTTATTTATTTATTTATTTTAATTAAGATTCCAGGGCCTTTAACTCAGGTTTGCTCTTTCCAATGACATTCTATTTTCTAGGCTCTGAACAAGTGATTAAAAAATTACATATTTGTTAAGGTTTATCAGAGTTTGTTTAGATGAAATGCCTCGGTTATTAAATCGGTTTTGAGTCAGTAACAAGGAAGTTACTACAGACCATGTCCTAGACTCAGGGAATCTCAAGATTAGGTGTCCTTTGAGTACAGATGCTGATGGCTGAATCTATATAAGGTTAAGGTCAGGGATTCTGATAAATCTTTGTTTTGTAACATGTTCTTACTACTAACTGTTTAATCTTGAGTGCTTAATTTCAAATCCCCAAGCCTCTCTTTCAAATGACCTGTTCTTTAAATACATGAAGTGACCTGAAAATTGTGCAGTAAGCTCTAGGATTTCAACTTTCATGAGCTGCCACTCTTTCTGGAGTGAGTGTTTAGTGATACAGTGGTCTTTCTTTTCCTTTAAGTAATTCCTCAACCATATTACTATCAGTAACCCCCAATAGAACTCATTTGTGCAACAAATTGGACCTGGGTGGTATTCTTACTTTGGTCTGTCATTGGTTCTCTCTATTTCTGTTTGTTTGTTTGATTGGTTTGATTTTTGTTTTGTTTTGTTTTTAGAGACAGGGTTTCTCTGTGAAGCTTTTGAGCCTGTCCTGGAACTTATGTTGTAGACCAGGCTGGCCTCTAACTCACAGAGATCCACCTGCCTCTGCCTCTTTAGTACTGGGATTAAAGGCATGAGTGACCACTGCCTGGTCTGCCATGGGTTCTTTAGCCTAGGTAAGGAGATATTTGTTTATGTCTCCAAAGGAATACCATCACACAACATCCCTCCAAATGAACACACTGAATCATCATCTCTATTGTGCCGGTATCAGGAGAAAAAGATCTTTGGGAAGCAAGCATGCCATTGGGTCAGGGGAATGCAATTAGTGGCACTATGAAAAAGCCTTGGAGAGACCTGCTTGCTATAACAAGTGTAACAATAACATCACAAGCCTCTCCACCTTATATTTTCCAGGTGTGTGAGTCACCCAGCCTATGTTACTTTGTTATAGCAATGTGAACCAAATAAGGAAATAATGGCTAACCCTCCTTTTCTTTGTGCAGTAAGAAAAATATTACATATCTTTCAGCAAACACTGTCCAAAGATTCTGAAATTGGGCCTGTGACTAAAAGTAAAATGGTAGTCTCTGTGGTTGACTATGCTTTGAATATATATACTTCCAAAGTCCACATGTTAGGTGCTTGGTCCATAGTATGGCAATAGTAAGGCTGGGCCAATAATTAAGAGGTGGGGCCCAGAAGAGGATGGCAAGATCAGCTCCTCTAGGCTCAGGCTTTCTGACTTGCCATGGTATCTTCTTACACTTTATCCATTAAGGTACCATCTGCCATGAAGAGGACCTTTACCAGAGCATGTTTGCTGGGTGTTTAGTCACACAAATTGTTAGTCTTTTTTTTTAATACAGTTGTCCACTGTCTAGGATATTGATAAAGTAACAGAAAACTAAGACATGGATTTTTTTAAATTATAGATCATGGTGTCTACAATAACACCCAAGATTCTGGAATTCTAAGAAAGCCCTAGATGATGCTGTTACTGCCCCAGGGTCATGGACCATACACACAGTAGAATTCTACTCCCCAAGAGAATTGCATTAGAGGGACATGCCAGTATACACAGAGAAAGAACAAATATAGTTCTGGTCTCATCATAAGTCATTCCACTGAATCTTTTATAATCTGTATGTATCTGGCAGGTTTGTAAGTGGGTTGGCAAAGCCATCTATCTCAAATATTGGCTATTTTCTCAGATGTTCAGCTTGGTGTCTGGTTGGAAACGAGCATCCATTTGTCTTTGTGGCAGCTAGGATGGTGAATTGAGCTAGTAGAAGGGATCATAGAAATATGAATAGTGTTCTTTTAAGTTTCTAAGAAAGAATACTTTCTAACCCGTCAATAGAATTTGAATAAATAAACTCCCTTCACCACAGACAAAGCTCATGTCTTTTGCAATATTATGTCTTCAACATAATAGACACATAGGAGATGCTGAATGAACATGGGTTTACGAACTAATTGATGAAACAGACTCACTAGTGTTTTTAATGCACATAGAATAACTAAAGTGAGAGAGAGGAAATGCCAGTAATGATAAATTGTATGGCATAAGCAGTGAGTGTAATTTGCTAATAAATGGAGAAGTTGATCGAGGTTGAAACAAGACTTTGAGGGAGTGATAATCCGAAAAAAAGAAGGTAGAAAAACAGGGCAGAGAAAAGGCATTTCAGCCTTTAACATGAGTAGTTTTATGGTCAGAGTCAACATCATGCTTGACTTGGGCTATCTAATGAGACTGCAGTCCTAAATGGCATGCTTGTAAGACCTCCTGTCACATAATGTCAGGGATAATATATTAAGTGAGGAAACACGTGAGTGATATTACAACTGCAAGGGAATAAAAATTAAAACCCCTTCATGTGGAAACAGACATAGCCGTGCTACATTTCTCTGCTGAAGAGCATACAGTGTCAATTTTTCTTCATATAATATTACATTAGTTTTAATTCTTATTAATAAGATACAAGAGTCATTAACACTATTAAAAATCTAATTATGTTAGCAATTTTCTATCATGTCATATTTGAGCAGTTAAGTATTGGTATTTGTTTTTCCTAATGGGATTCAAAAGTCTAATTAATAGGCTTTCTTTTGTGGTTAAGTGGAATGAATCTCTATGAGAAGCGAGCCATTTTTAATATCTGCAGACAGCTTATTTTCTCATTTATTATACTACTGAGCCATCTGGCCATATATGATATAAATTACTAGATAAGAATAATGAGATTATCATGTGAAAATGAGCAGAGCTTTTCATTATATGTGACAATGAACAGAGCCTTTTACTATATGTGACATTCCAGTAACTATGCCCTAGACTTTTGATACTTCCGTGTCTGCATGATGTCCAGAAAATGCTTATCAGTAGGTTGTTACTAAAGTAAATCTAAGGAAACTTAAGATGGTCAATACATGGTACAGTTGCTTTATCTATTAGAGCTGTATTATCTGGGCACAAAAGTTACCTAACAACCAAAAGTTGTGTTTTAGGACCCTAAGCTTCTTTAATTAACTGAGAACCAATATCTTAAGCAGAAACTCCTGTCTGCGAATCGTGCTTCTGTTTCTTGGCACTATGTTTGTATTACTATCCACAACTCTATTGTAATCTTGATTGCTTGTTCATTTGTTTGCTTGTTTTTGAGTCAGAATTTCACCCCTTATCCTGGGTTGACCTCAAATTCATGATACTTTTCCTGCCTCAGCTTCCCTAATGCTGGGATAGCAGGTGTAAGTCCCCACATCTAGCCACATCTATATCTGAATGCATAACATGTAAAGCATGATATATATAACATATATATAACACATTATAATGTATCGAGTAACATTAATATCCACACACAGTATTATAGTAGGAATATGTAACTTAAAAATAATTGTTTCACTGTTTTTCTGTTTCTTTTTCCCTCTCTTTTATGGGACCGTAGGGCCAAGCTCAGGTTAGGCAAGTGATCTACCACAAAGCATCAAACGCAGGTCTACTTTTAATTAGTTGTTTTGTTTGTTGATTTGTTGGTTGTGTGTGTTTGTTTGTTTTATTTTGAGAATAGCTTGCTTAGCCATCCATTCTGGCCTTTAACTCACTCGGCAGTGCGGTCAAGCTTTGCTCTCCGGTAACTGTGGTGATAGGCTTTTGCCCTCAGAACCAGTGTTTCTTCTTTATTATTACTGCAAACAACCCTAATCTTTATTCATTTGTTACGGGACTCAAACCATTATTATGCATCTTTGCACAACTTAATAGAAGCACTCTATCATGTTATATACACATTTCTGAGATTATTTTAGTAGTGTTATGAATTATCAATTCATCAAGATTGTGACTAATCCTGTACTTTCTGAAAAGCTACTGATTTAGAATATAGATGCTGTACTCAGTCCAGTGGGACCTTTTAGAGATATAAGGAAAGGGGCAAGAGTTGTTCATTCCCCCAAAGGAGTCTAGTTCTATTTGTGTCTATTTTACATCTTAACCTTCTACAGGATGTGTGCCTTTCAAAACATTCAAAAGCCCAATTTTTATTCTAAAGGTAAGTTGATAGATTACAGGCATACTTTTTGTATATTGTATTTCAACAAAATAAGTAAAATAACAACAAAAGAACCTCAAGGTGAACTGAAGATTTTTGTAATGACAAGAAAGCAAACCGAAGACTTGGGAAGTTAGAAGAAAAAAGAGAGACTGGCACGTGCCAGTTACAGAGTAGATGTGCAGACCTAAAACTCAACTGTGTTTAGATTTTACAAATATCAAACCTCAGGAATCTCTTCTTGTCATTCATGGAAGTGAGGCTACAGGTAGACCAAGGCAGGAAGCTTCTGGGGAAGCCATTCACTGACAGATTGCCGCCAAGGAAGCTGGAAATGTGACCATTTCTCTCTCTGAAGCAGGAGGAGTGAGGAGAATTCATTTTTTCCTATAAACTGCCACCACATGACTGATAATGGGCGTAGACTGAAATGAGGGGTAGAAAGGAGGCTAATTAAGTGTTAAAACACACGTTAAATTTCACAAGTGTTTTCCACTCAGAACCAGGAGGAAAACACTGGAGAAGAATTCGAAGCCAGCACCCTGAGGAATTTAACCAACAAAGACAAGAAAATAATATGAAAAAGTGAAAATGCAGATGAATTATATGGAAATATGTGGGTAATAGTCAAAAAATGAGCTGCGAATTCTAAGTAGTTACTTTGAATAGCAGAAAATAAGTGAGGAAATAGTATAAAAGAGTCTTCATAAAATTTAGAAAAAAGCATATGTAGGTATTTGATAAAATTGCATGTATATTTATATACTTTAAAGTATATTAATACTCTCTCATAAAAATTAAAAGCAATTTTAAAGCTCTAAAGCAAAAACAGCAGTAAAATTAATTTCCTGAAGCCTAATGTTTAAAATGTACTGTGACTTCATAAATACGTTGATTTAATTAGGCTGGACTAGGCCCCATTTAATTCAAATAAAAAGTGCCATGCAGGGCTGACAAAATAATCTGTAAACACATGCTGTCTTTGAGAAAAGATATTAATATGATATGGTGATAGAATTTTTGAAACAGTCTAACTCGGTAAAATAAAATCCCAATGATTGATTAATTATGTCTGCATGAGTAGAATGAAGAGTTCCTGAATATATATGAAGCTTTTCCCAACCTATGAGCTAATAGTTAGGCACCAAAAATTCCAATAATATTACAAAATTCAGTTATTTCTTCTGTTCTAACCACTAATACCATACATGGAAAATCATTTGCTCTATCTACAAGAAGGAGAGAAATTTCAAAAGTGAAAGGGAAGGTTCCTATTAATAATTATGGTGGAGCAACTTTTCACTTTAAGAATGCTTAATAATAATGAATAAAGAATTGGTTAATTCAGTGCCCAAATTTTTATAGAAGATTATCCTTAAATGTATGTTGATAAACAATTGGCAGAATATTGGAACTTAAAGTTATAAATTAAATAAAGTACAACCTGTTGAGATAAGATAGTGGTATGGTACCAAAGACTATTTTTTTATCAGAAGCAAGAAAGAAAGAAAGGAAGAAAGAAAGAAAGAAAGAAAGAAAGAAAGAAAGAAAGAAAGAAAGAAAAATGGATGGATGGATGGATGGATGGATGGATGGATGGATGGATGGACAGGTGAATGTATAGAAAGAAAGAAAGAAAGAAAGAAAGAAAGAAAGAAAGATAGATAGATAGATAGATAGATAGATAGAGATAGATAGATGGATATAGATAGATAAATGATGGATGATAGATGGATAGATAGGAGATAGAAAAAAATAGATGAATGACTGACTGAATGGATAGAGTTATAGCTAATATACAAAGATGAATGGTTGAATGGATGGATGGATAGATAGACAGACAGACAGACAGACAGATAGATAGATAGATAGACAGACAGATGACAGATGGATAATAGAAACAGGTTTTTTTCAATTTATTCATAATGTAAAACAAAAAACTACCCAAGACACCATATTGAAATTTAAATTTGCAAGTATAAATAGCAACAGAGATATATTTTATAGTCTATAACAGATAATAGCCATTTCTATTATAAAACAGAGAAAAATTCTGAGAAAGAAAATGTAACTTTGTTTAGGCCTTTCCTACACTATATTATTTTGTTATGTGGTATTATTTTGTGCTGCTGGATGTGTTCTTGGGATTTTAACTCTGCAGACCAGTGACTGGTGCTTAAAAGGGCACTCCTTGCATCTTGGCGTGAGAAAACTGAGTCTGTGGCAGTTGATTTTCTTCAGTATTTATGTTCTTTTTCTGTATCTTTATTCTGCTTTTTCTGTATATTTTGTTTTGGTTGAAGTTAAGGCACTCTATGTATTATTCTCTCTGACTAATTTGTATTGGCTTTCATGCCTACTCCTGGTTTCTGCTTACTTTCTCTATACATTTTTCCTAACAGGTTAGTATGTTAATCTATCTTATTTGAATTTATCTTATTTGCATACATATGTTTATTTTAGGGCTGTGAATTTTCAAGTGTGCAAGGGGTTTTGCTGGTGTCCAGCTCTAGTGAGGTTCAGGTTCCAAAGAGAAGGTGTGGAGTATGCTGGGGGAGAAGGAAATTGACAGGATCTGAGGGCGAATCAGTATGGCTGCTTCTTTATTGAAAAACTCTACACCTTTTATACACTATGATTGCACAAAGGATTAAATGAGAGAAAGGAGGAATGTGAGCTGGTGTGTGAATTGAGATCAGGAACTGAGGAACCTAGGCATTGACCTTGACAAATTAATAGGCACCACAGTCATATATGTTCATGGAAGAACCACAAGTTCCTCTTGCCAGAGATAAGAATGACTCCCATTAGCAAACAGGGATTTCTTCAAGTCATTGAAGTAATTCAGACTTTTGTCTAAATGTCTGACCTTAGGAAAGGACTTTCTTGGGGTGGGGTGGGGGATCAGACACTCCATTATATAATCTTGCAGTTTTTTTATATGGCTTGGTTTGTCCAAATAGCTAAAGGTTAGAATGAGCAAAGATGGAGCTAGACAAATATCACCGTGAACTTGAGTAGACCTTAGGAATTTATAAATATTGATTATAAAATATACTTTTTATCAAACAAATCTTATTTATCAAGTATACCTTATTTATCAAGCATATATTAATTGTCTAAATATTTTAGCAGCTTGGTTTTAACTTGTATGGGAATAGGCAGAGTTATCACTCAATGTGGTTCCAAGGTATCAGGGATTTTTTTTCCAAAGAATTACACTGTTTTAAGAGGCTGCCATTTTATAGATTTTCATTCTTCAAAGCCTGAACAAAATTTCCCAAAGGAAAAGGCATAGGGTACTCCCATAACACATAGTGAGAATCATTAAAAGGGTGCTGGAGAACTGTGATCACAATGTTGAAATGCTGGACCTTTGTCAAGCAGCAAAGGTCACCATGTGATCTATGCCAGGATTTGCTATTTCCCATGTGGGCACCTACATTGCCAACATTTTCTAAATATTCTCTAATCATAGTTTCTCTGTTTTCTTGTTTTGTTTTGTTTGAAACAGGTTCTCACTAGGTAACCATGGTTGGCCTAGAACTCACAATGATCCCTCTGCCTCTGTCTCTGGTGTGCTTAGGTTAAAAACATATGCCATGATACCTAGCTTTATAATCTTAGTTTTAATTGCTTCTTTAGTTCAAGATTCTATGGAGATGGTTTCTTAATTTATTACAGTTTTACTTGTATTGCTCTGTGACTCAAGAATGACTAGGGAAAATTTTTAGAGGTAGTTTTTTTCTCCTTAAAGCTAGTACAAATTAAAAATTTTTAAGACTTTTTTATTGACTATTTGAAATTCTTACTAATTATCAAAGTCTAAAGTCTGGTGACTATCAGTTAGATAAATATGATTAATTTTCATATCATCATCAAATGCACATACTGCCCAGTGACACATTGGTCAATGTTTCTTTCCTGCACAATGCTGTGCCCGATCTCTTGTTCACATTCAGATAGCATTTAGAGACTGAGGAGTGAGGGTGATGGCAGAACCTTGCCGTGCCCCCCCCCCGTTGCTGGTGCAGTCTATCTTTATGGAGTGTGTGATTAATTTTGGGGCACTGAGCACATGTGGCTTAGTCTGAATTCTACAAATCTTTTCTTCTTTAATTATTCTTCCTTAGCTGTCTTTGATAGTTCTCATTTGGTGATATTTTCTGGCACAGTTGAGAGCATTGTTCAACTTTTGGCTTCATTAAAGGTGCACTTATTTTGTTTTATCTGAAAACTTTTGTATAAGAAGTTAAGAACTGTCAAACTCGATTTTAGCTAAAACTTCAAGTGAGAATGCCAAAGTTTGGGGTTCTTTTTAAGCCTTCAACAGAGAAAAAATGCCTTTCTCTTGAAGAGATAAGAAATGTAGAATTAGCGTCAGGCCTCATGGGGTCTGAGTTTATCTCCTCTTCCTGCCCTATTCAGTGATACCCTATTCAGATTAGAAAGAATTTTATATATGAGAGAAAACTTCACAGAAACATTTGCCTTTGCTCGATCTGATTTGAGAACTCAAGATAATAAGCATCCCAACAGCATACAGAGAAAGATCTCAAAATCCACATTCCTAAAAATAAAATATTTATAAAAATCATCTTGGCTTTATATATAGTTTTGTTGCAATAAAGTTTTTTATGAAAAGAGTTCAATGGAAATAAAATTTTCAAAGCATTTTCAAAGAACATAACCATAATTTTCAATTTAATAAATATTTCTAACTATTTCACTTTAAATAGAATACTATTTTAAAATGACTCAGTGATAAATATAATTTACTGTATATAAAGTATCAGTTTAAAGGATAAAGAGTTTATATGATACATCTATTTCAACTGTTTGACTTCTATGTTAAATATCAAGTTGTAAGTACACAAAAAGCAAGTAATTTTAGCAAATGTAAGAGGTAATAAAAAGCAGACAATAAATATTATTGCTACCACTTATATAACAGGAACTAGTTGTAAACCCTGTGCTGATTGCTTAATCGAATCATTGTTACATGCTATGAGCTACACACTCTTTATTCTCATTTTACAAAAAAGATACATGGAGATTATGTAACTTCCTTATTCTGACAATGATAGTGACTGAGAACATTGGGATTCAAATGCAGAAAAAGTGACCTCCAGATCATTGCCTTAACCTGATTGTTCCCCAATAAAGAGGCAGAATTTATGGCCCGTGTTCCCACATGACACAGCAACATTGGCACCCTGATGTCTGTTTAGCCATAAATGAGTTACCAGTGGACATGCTTTAAAGTTAGGGGAAAGACCATACTGCACAGGAAGGACAGCAAAGGTCCACCAAATAATTTTGTTCGTGAACCCCACCAAGAACTAGAAGAGAACAGGTGATATGTCTCATCAAGAATGAGAGTCCTATGATTTTCATTGTGAAGAAGGCAAATAAAAAACTTCTAATTGCATAATGAAGAAAACTTCATATATATATATATATATATATATATATATATATATATATATATGATGAGATCCAAGTTTCATGTACCTCCACGCCTACAAAAACTGTTATTTAATATTGAAAAACAGTGTTGTTTCATCCGTATTTATTCCTTTTCTCAGCCTTAAGAGATACTTGGAAAACAGGGGCACTGTGGGCAGGGATAAATCGAAAATAGAAACAGAGCGCTTCTGACATCTAGTAAGCGCATATGTGTAATTTTTAATTTGAATTTTTGCTAAGCTTTTATGAACTTTACTAAAACAAAAAGAGAAAGTAAGTTACTTATTAAATGCAATACTAACAACCAAGTCCATATTGTTGGCCCGAAAACTTTAGATGTCTAATGGTAAAAAGAAAAGAGACAAGGATATTTGGTGCTTGACAGCATTATTATAAAATCTAAATTATTCAAATGGATATAAACCTCTCAAAACAGGCTTGCTATTTACCTTGACTCTGATTTTCAATTCTTTGGTTCCTGAAAGCTTTCTAAAGAAGAGATTCCTCTAAAATCCGCCTGTACCATTTTGCTTTTCACTGTAACCTGGCTCATCCAAATTCTTTATTCTCTCACAGTCAATCTGTCCTTCTTTGTTTTCTCCCAGCCCATACTGGCCACACTGTACAAAAGGAGAGGACCATTCTTGAGTTTCAGAAGTTCTTATTTTTGTGGTCTGGGATGTGTTTTGTCTGTTTGTTTGTTTTAGTTTTAGTTTTTGTAACATTTCAGTATTGTTTCATCTTAGAAAACAATCATATAATCATTGTTGACTAAGTACATGTCATAGCTACCCAGGAGGAACCTAAAAAGAAGACTCCATACATACAGACTTGGGTGTTAAGTACTTAACAAAAGATCTTTACAATTCCATTAGCATCTATCTCTTCAATACCATTGTGTCTATCATGACTCTACTCCAAAACTCTACTTTCCTCCATTAAAACACATCTGCTGATTGAACTGGGATTCTAATTTGTTTTATTAATAAAAACCCAGAGTCAGATATAAGGGTCAAAGCTGAAAGATCAGAGAAGCAAAGGAGCAGCCATAGTTACCTCTTGTCTCTCCTGCAACATCAGACCAAAAGAGGCAAGAGGCTGTCTACACCCTGCCTTATCATTTCTTGTCTTTGTCCTATATTTTCACTTTTTGTCTCCAGTCTGTACAGACCTCCAGTGCTCTACGATTAACTAGCTCCACCATGTGATAGTTATTTGTAAGAACACAAACAAACTATTACAACATCTGGCATCACTCGCTGTATTTATTATAAGAAACATTGACTGCCTTGCACTATGGGAAGACTAGCTGATTTACAGCTATTATCCCTCTTGAAACAAAAGTTAGACAAAATATACACACATTTAGAATAATTGAAAGAAGTCAGGTTTGGAGTCTCACGCCTTTAATCCCAGCACTCAGGAGGCATAGGCAGTCGGATCCTTGTGATTTCAAGTCCAGCTTGGTCTATAAAGCTACTTATAGGACAACTAGGACTGTTATACAGAGAATCTCTGTCTTCAAAAAGCCAGAAAGAAAGATGGAAAAAAAGAATAATTGAAAGAAATGCAGAGTGACTATAATATCTGCCAAATATATTAGAGAAAAAAAGGTTTTCCACATAACACAAAGTGGGTTCTTTGAATTCATATATATTAATTGTACACAAAGACATGTTCATGCAATTGTATCACATACATTGATTGTTTTCACACATCCTATGACCCCTTCTTTTTCATCCTCTCCTCCCTTTATTACTGTTCATTCTACCAGAGATTCTCACTTCTACTTTCATGTCTAATGTACATATATGATATTTTGTCTAATGTACATATATGATATTTTGAATCTAAATAAAATATCAGGATCACAAATGAGTTAAAAACATGATAGTTCTCTGAACATGATGATCTCTAATTGTATCCATATTCCTTCAAATGGTCATATCAATTTCCATTGTATATAAATACACTTTCTTTACTCATGTCTCTTGATGGACAGGGAGGCTGATTGTATACACTGGCTGTTATGAGAACTCTGATGGGGAAAAGCCATTAACCAATCACATCAAGTTGGGGTGTGGCCACTTAAACCCCAAATAAAAAAATTGAGAGAACACAGGTGTGCTCTCTCTCCATACGGTGTCCGCCAAACGGATAGGACCTCGGACCTCCCACCCTTGTAGTGTGAATTTCTCCCCCTTTTCATTCATTAAAAATACCTGTTCCTATTGAGCTGGCTTGGTTATTTATTTGTGCCGACCTAATACATCTACAGAACTCTAGCAATGAGAACTGATTTTCAAGTATATCTCTAATATGCTGACTTAGATTTCTTCATAAGCACCCAAGAGTGGTACAACTGGGTCATATTTCTAGTTCTATTTTTAGTTGTTTGAGAAAACACCATACAGATTTCCATTGTATCTTAACTATCCTACTTTCCTGTTATCAGTGTATGTGAGTTCCCATTTTCTTTGCATCCTAGTCAGTATTAGTTACTATTTGTTTTCTTAATAATAAATATTGTGACAGGAGTGAGATGAAATTTCAGTGTTGTTTTAGTTCACATGTACCTGATGGCTAAAGAGACTAACATTTTTAAAATTTATTTTGCTCTTCATCTGCTGAGAATTTTCCATCTCATTTGTTCATTAGATTATTTGAAAAATAAAATTGATGCGCTAGCAATGCTGAAAACATACATGGCAGCCCATATAGGGTGGTACGTTGAGCTTGTCCATATTAGGTTTCATGGTCTAAGTTGATGAGGACAATTGACCCTGTCTCTTCCTCAAGAGGGCACCAGATCTCATTACAGATGGTTGTGAGCCACCATATGGTTGCTGGGAATTAAACTCAGGACCTATGGAAGAACAGGCAGTGTTCTTAACTGCTGAGATACTTTAAATTAGATTATTTGGTAATATGGAATATTGTCTTTTAAGTTCTTTATATAGTCTAGATATTAGTCCTCTAGTAGCTGTATAACCAACAATAATTTTCTGCAAGTTTATAAACTGTATGTGAAGTTCATTGGTTGTGAAGAAGATTTTTAATTCATTTGTGAATCTTGGTGTTATTTTTCTAGTCTTTTGGAGTCCTTGTAGGCCTTCTCTGTGATGACTTGAAGAGATCCCCTATGTTTTTCTCTAGTTGTTTCAAGTCTTACCTTAGGCCTTTTTCTGTATTTAATTGGTTTTCATTTTGGGTAAGATATTAAAAAGAAATAAATGGCATACAAATTGAAAAGAAGCAGGTCAAATTATCTCTATTGTGATGTGATACTATTTGTAAGTCACACCGTTGACGCCACCATAAAAATCTTAGGACCGATAAGCACTTTCAAATTGTAGGATATAGATAATCACTTTCAACATACAAAAACAGAAACCTTCTGCTATACTAATGACAAGCAAGCTGAGGAAGAAATCAAGAAAAAAATGTTCCATTCATGAAAGCTCGAAAGAAGTATCGTGTACTAATCCTAACTGAGGAAATGAACGAGTTCTAGCATAAGCATTTAAAAGACCAAAGAAAGAAGGTGAGGAACACAGTACACTATGGGGGAATCACCTATGATCATGAATACACAGAGTCAACATTGTGAATTGTTACAGGCTGCATTATTGAAACCAATCTACATATTCAACATAACCCCACCTAAATCCCAATGGCTTGCTTTACAGAAATAGGAAAAACAATCCTAAAAGTTATATGGAAACAAGAAGACACCCAAATAGTCAAATCCACCCTGATCTTTAAACATTCTGCAGCACTATAGTAACAATATCAGCATGGTCCTAACACAAAAGCAAATGTGTTTATTAATTGAGCAGAGAACCCAGAAATAAGCTCATACAACTATAAGTTCCTCACTTTTGGCAAGATTTAAAATGTATATTTTGTGAATGAAATATCATAGTCTGGAAAATGTATAAAGAAAAAAATGGCAGATTTATAAATAAAAGTTTTATCAGCTCGTAAAGATAGTTTAGTATTATTCCCGCTTCCCTCAGAAACATCTAGAAATGTGTAACATGGACAACAAAGAGATAGAGAGGAATCATTACTCGTCATACATTTGATCTACTGTTTGAAGGGCTAAAGAGTATAAGCAATTTTAAAGGACAACCATACTATTTTTCTAAATTTATATATGCTGAAATAAAACAAGTCTCAGAAGATACCAGTGACTGAAATTCCATACCAAAATAATCTATAATGGCAAAATGTTCAGTTACAATTTATTTCAGAATGTCTATAAATTTCCATGTTTATAATTAAATAAAGAAACTAAATAGCCTGGAGTACAACAAGGAAAGTTGTATTTATGGAGTTTAAAGACTATTTGACTTTATACTGTATATCAGTATAGATGAAGTATAACTAAATCTGTATTTTGAGGAAATTTTAAATCATAAATATATAATAGAAAACAAAAAAGGCCAAATAAGTAGAAATTGAAATTAATTTCTAAACAAAAGAAGAGAAAAGCACAATGTATTTAATTAAAGACTAGGAAAGGAAATTTTAATGAGATAAAAGCAAGCAAAATGGAGAGCATACGAGTGTGTATGCACCAGTATGCTGACATTTGCAGTTCTTTTGCAAGATCATTTAAGGAAAAAAGGAGAGATAATTCAAAATGGGAATTAGAGTTGGTAAAATTATATTTGTGCTTCCTCAATGAGCAAGCCATGGGGAGCAAGCCAGTAAGCAGCATTGTTCCACGGCCTCTGCATCAGCTCCTGCCTCCAGATTTGAATTCCTGCCCAGACTTCCGCAGATGAATGACTACAAGCTATAAGCTGAAACAAACACTTTCCTCCCCAAGTGACACTTTGTCATGGTATGTTATCACAGCAATAGAAACCCTAATTAGGACAAACGTTGGTGTCAGACTGTGGGATATTGCTGTGACAGACCTGATTACATGTTTTGGGGGAGATTGGGATGTCATTTGAGCTTGGGGAGGGAAAAGTCATTGAGTGTTCAGAGCTTACTAGGTTGTTCTGTGGGAGGCCTCCTCTCTTGGCCAGCAGCTCTTCTCTTGCTCCCCCTCCCCCTCTCTCCTCTCACTGTCCATTTTAGTCTGCCAGCCATGCTCAGTCTGGATGCTTTCTTCTGCCTATCTCCCTTATGTCTACAATAAAATCCCCATTAAAAAAAGAGGAAGAGGAAGGGAAGAAGAAGAAAAAGAAGAAGATGATGATGATGATAAAGGTGGGAGCTATACAGATGATGGAGGCCAGGTTGGTTGTGAAATTTCATAGGGAAGAAAGGCTTTTGGGGAGTGTTTCTTCAGGGTCAGAACACAGAAGATGTGGTCCAGTGGGGACAGGGAGGGGGCAAGGCTCCTCTTGTGCTGGCAACCTAACATAGTAGTGTGCAAGACTCTAAAAGGTGGTACTGGTTTTCAAGCATGAAAGAGTAATGGAGAGCAGCTGCAGCTTGGCACCATGGAAGACCAGAAGAGGCCATTGCTAAGAAAGCAGTCTCAGTTGCAGTAGACGTCTCAGGATTAAAGGTGTCATGCAGAGAATATGAGGCTTGGCACTGTGTGGTCAAGGCTGGAGTCACTGCAGAGTGCATAGAAGAGACTGTGGTGAAGGAACCGTGGGGATAAAATAAAAAGAATGGTAAAGGATTAATAAGTAATGTGTTGAGTCAATTGTGTTGGTTGGTCTCTGTCAGCTTACCACAAACGTACAAGTATCCAGGAAGAGATATGCAGAAAATGCATACTCCCTCAGTGCAGAAAATTGCCTCCAAAGACTGGCCTGTAAGCAAGCCTATCAGGTATTTTCTTACTTGGTGACAAATTTGGGAGGGCCCAGCCCATTGTGAGTTGTTCCACCTTACAAAGATAAGTTTGGAGTGTACAATAAAGCATGATAAGCAAGATATAAAAGCCATGCTGGTAAACAATGGTCCTCCGTGACCCCTGCTATAGTTTCTTGTCTTGTGTTTCTTGTAAACTTCTTTTCATGGTGGGCTATAATTGTGAGAAAAAGTAAACCCTTTCTTCCCTACATTACTTTTGGTCATGGTGTTTAATCACAGCAGTGGAAACATAACTAAAAGAAGGCATATATGAATTTCAACTGGAGCTGAATTCGAATTTCAAAAAGTAAATTCTGGCAAGATGACTCAGTTGGTAATGGCACTTTTCACATGGCCTGAAAACCCCAGTATAGTCTCCAGTTAATGGAAGATGAGAAAAGAATCCACACTCAATATAAAACAACTAAATGTTAGAATAAATAAAAGTAAATTACTATTAATATTGTAATCTATATTATGATGATAATTCCTTGACTTGACAGAGAAATTACAGAAATAATAAAATAAAGATAGTATTTTGAAATTTAAAACCAATATCAAATATATCAAATTCAATTTTTAAAAATTACCCTTACAAGACTGAAGAGTTTTCAGGTATGGGGATGTTGGCATCTCTAAGTCTGGGGAAATATGGAAAAAGAAAATGACGGGATTCTGTGCAGTCAATGGCCAGCTGAAGATGGCTGCACTTGTTCCTAAACTCTAGCATTTGATAGAATTTGTCTTCAGTAGAAAAATTCGTCATCGAAGTGACTTGGAAGAGAAGCAGCATACTCTATCACCTGTGTTCCAGACAGGACAAGACCAGTGGGAATGAATGGAAACCTAAAAAGTTTCCATTATTAGACTTATTTTGCTGAAGCTGGAATGAACAAAAGCACATTCATTCATAGGAGTCTGATTTTCTTCCACATTTGCAAATTTAGAAATTTAGATATTAGTTTTTTAAACCAGGCAGGATAGACTGCCAGTAGAAATACAGCAGAACAAAAATCTGTGAGCTTTCTGAGTAATAATTTGCTGGGAGGGTCCTCTAGAAAAGTGTGGAAAAAATGAGTGCATGGTACTATGTATATGAAGATTATTAAAGAAAACAATGAATTAGCGGGATCTCAACAAAGTCTTTGCACTTAATTAACTAATCAGTTTTCAATGATTTCAAAGAATATTAATAGCAGAGGTGTAATGCCAATGCATAATAAATAATTCTAAACATCACTCATGTGTGCTTTGATATAGCAATAGTAAAGAAAAGCAACATGCAACTCAGTGGATTGGAAAAAAAAGAAAGTGTGAATGACTAAATTAAAGCTCTTCGATTTTCTTTTTTCCTCCCCACCAAAATTTTCACAAGCTTTCATTTATTCTAGCATTTCTCTAACCATTATAAAATATTTTTTCTGCCAAAAGCATAGGACACAATGCTTTTCCTTTATGCTTGTTGTGGCACCCGTGAGTTATAAACGACCCGTCGGTGTGCCTGCACCGTCAAGTGCTCAGCCCATATTTGAAACAAGCTACACAAAGGGATTGACTTGCTATTTTCCCCTCATTACTTATACCCATTCACACAGAGGCAGCTTCACTTGTTGTCATAAAGATTAATTTTAGGCCCAAAGATATGCTTCTGTATTGGAAGACTCATGACTCATACTAAATTAATAAACATTTCCTGGGTTCTGATCATGATTTGTCTAGAAGTTAGTGGAAGAAATCATGTTTTCCTTCAATATCTTGGAGAAAGGTCTAGGAACTTTACACTATAGTTCCTATAGCAATGCCAACAAATATTCTTTCAAAATTAAACATTTATGAAAGCCAATAATTGCCAAAATAATGGTGACATTTTATAACATAAATTTCCAACAAATATCCTTAAATGTACAAAAATATCTAATTCCTTCACTTGTAGCTTAAAGTTCAACTGAACCAAAGTGGGGAAACACACGCCCATGCACACACACACACACACACACACACACACACACACACACTGAACAAACAAGTAAATAAGCAAAATTCCCCTGAAAATTAAGGAAGTCTGAACAACAAGCGAGTCTCTTCCATATATGCCTAATTGACAGCTTTGATTACTTAAGGATAAGAGTTTCTATTTAAATTCAATCACTGAAATGAAAGTCTTGAGTCTCACCTCTTCATTTTCTCCTGTGGGCCTTGATCAACATTCCATGAACTGTTCAGTGAGCATGGATTGATTATGATAATGAATACCTAACCCTAAAGTCAATAAACCCTTGGGAGATGTCAAAATGATTGCAAAGACAGACCCCTTGCAATCTAATAATTGTTCATAATATCGACAGTTTTACAGTACAGGAAGGAACTTAACTGATGGCTGAGCATCACCATTTGTATATGTGTTTATGCCTTTATTTCCTAAACGCTTTATGTAACAGCTTAAAAATTTATTTTGAATAAATATTGAAGAGGGAATGGGACCCCTTTTTTAAAATAAAAGAATCAAACTTTAACATAGTTTTTGAAAGTTATCTATTTTTATCATACATTTAGCATCTACCTTTAATTCCATGGTTTATAGTCTAGACTTCACTTGTACTAAACCTTTGGAGAATGCTCCCTAGCATCTTTTGTTGGTAATTGCAAAAGGCATGACTTAATCTTTCCTTTTATCCCTACACAATACTTGATATGGCTGACCCCTTATTTTTTAAACACCCTAATTTTTGTCTTCCTTTCATTATCTCACTAATCCCTAGTCCATAATACTTTAAGGTGTGGACCTAAGACCTCTTCTCTTTCCCCATTATCCAACCTTCAGCCCATTTCCCAAACAGAGATGTCTCCTTTGAGCATTGTATCCACATGTTATATTCCTAAGTGAAGCCTAAGCTCCTTTTAACGTGCTTAAGGCCCATGAAGTACAAGTAATCAATGCCGGAGCTTATCAGCTTTTCCCAAACTCTGCTCTTGCGCACGTGTTAGGTAATGGAAGCTTCAATTAGTCTTAACCAGAAACTGAGGTAAAGGAAGACTTTCTGTTTTTTACACTATAATCCTCAGTATAAATTGAGCTTCCATAGAGTCTCCTAAAGATGATTATCATGACTCTGTCTCTTTGGAATCCATGACTACACCAAGACAATGCTCCATTTTTACATGGCATTCAAAACTCTTCATTGATTTCAAACCTGGTTTTCTACCTTAGTTCCTTTCATATTCTTAGGGGCCTGGGCTCTAGACATGCTGAATTCAATATCATTCTTCAGATACACTCTGGGTACCACATCATCATGATTTTCCTTTACCTTCTCTGCTCAATATTGTTTAGTATAGGAGAAGGAGAATAGGAAGAGGGTGGGTTGAGAGAAGGACATTGGTCTAAATCCTTCTTTGAGTCTGGGCTTTGTTAACACTTCAAGCAGACAGGAAGTGTAGCACTTTGCAGAACTAAAGGAGAAGACTCCTCTCTCAGCAGGCAAAGTGAGGCATCTATAAAGGTTTTTAAAGGAAAGGAAGGTCCTACCTGGACAGAAAAAAGCCTTGGCTAATATATGGTCTGTGCTATAAATCAAAGATTGGAGAGGGGGACTTTAGGATATGTGACAGGAGTCAGAGATGTAGTGAAGAGAGCTTCTGTTAATCTGAGACCAAAATAAACTGCTTTGAACCCCATGTAGTATCAGCGTTGGAGACGCTTCTCACCTTGCTTGCAGCCCAACCTACGTGATGCCTACTTACCTGAAGTTCTGTGTTTACTAACAAATATTTGTGTGTACTCCCCCATTCTTTAAGAATGATACAAAGTGTACTGGAGAGGTGGCTCAGAAGTTAAGAACACTGGGTACTCTTCCAGAGGTCCTGAGTTCAATTCCCAGCAACCACACGGTAGCTCACAACCATCCACAGTGAGATCTAGATCTGGTGTCCTCTTCTGTCCTGCAGGCAGACATACAAGCAGAGCACTGGTTACATAATGAATAAATAAATAAATATTAAAAGAGGAATGATTCAAAGCACAGAAGAGCTGAGAAAAAGCTGCCCCATACTCTCAAGCAGTTCCAGCACGGCATGGCTAATGCCCCACTCAGTCTCCTTCAGTCAGAACAACTGGCCCATAAGAGGAATCTAAATGCCACTATTATCGGTTCTCTGTTGCCTTCATCTTCAGTGTCATGCCATTAAGCAAAATCCCTAGTGGCCTCATAAACTTTTAACAAATACTAAGTTCTAGTGATAGTCTTCCAGCTGAACCACTGTCAGCCTCTCATGCTCCCAGCATGATAAAGCAGTGTAAAGGCGTACTTAACCTCAAGATAAACAGTCAGGTACCATTTGTGCTTCGCATTCATGAGCTCAGGTTGTCTCGATCTTCCTGGTCTTTTTGAAATACAGTGTTTTCATTGTAGGGACCCTCATTTTCAGGGGAGCAATGGCTTCATTGTAAACTGATTTATGTGGCTTCCGGGAGGCAGTAGTTGCAAGAGGGTTCTAATGGCACTTTCTGCTCACTCACACCGCATGTATCATTCAGCCATGGCTCAAAATGCTATAAAAATGTCTCTGCCTGCATGATGAAACACATCTATCTGAAGGTACGCCAGAGATTTGAAAATAAAAAGTAAATCTCCTCCTTGGGTGGGATCCACATTATCATGCAATTTGTGAGCTAACCCACGTGAGCCCGTTTCAGACACTTTTAGATCAGTGGCCCAGCTATTAAAGTGCCATCAAAGCATTTTTGACTTCATAGAATTAATCATGAAATCTGTTCCTGCCAGCTCACTCATCATATTCGAAATATTAATTTAGAGCAAAATTAAATCGGACACCCACCGACAGCAACATTTTGCCCTTCAGAACTCCCCTTCATATTGATTTATTAATGGTTGCCAGAACAGTGTGCTATAACAATTTATTACATCTTTCTGGATGTTTCTTTATGCTTACAAATAGTCCTGGGGAATGAGAGGTGTTATCTGACAGTCTTTTGACAGGGGTATTTTTCAATTTGCATAACATTTGGGGGATTTATTGAGAGTTAAGTGAGAAGTATCATTTTAGCACCCGTGGCAATGGTTGATTCGCTTCAGGAAGTTTTAAAATCAGGGTGGTCATTTGACTGTAGTGTAAGTTGGGGATAATATAAGACAGTAGTGCCTCACTGAATCTACTCTCTGCTGTGACGATGTGCTGTAAAATGTCGAATGGGAGCATAAGGTGTCCTTTTATGGACTATGTAAATATTCTTTTTACTTTTGCTATTAAGATCTTAACTGCTCACATCAGCACTGGGATGCCACAAAAGTTCAAATGATCAACTGTGACAGGGCATACTACAGGCAGTAAAAACTAATAGTCCTCTACAACTAAAGCAAAAGACTTTGACTCCCAGGGCATCAGAGAAGAATCACACTGAGCCCTAAGCCAGCTCTCATAAGACCTAAATTCCCTGTCTCATTTGTGTATAGACTATTGCCAATATTGAACATGTGTAGCAGACATGAGTTAACCTCTACAAGACAATAGGCATCATGTCAATTCAGTTCATTGCTTAATATATTATTGAGTACCCATCATGAAATGTGCTATGTTAAATATGAGCATTCTATGGTAAAACAGTTGTCCCAAGTGATGTTCTACCTCACACAGAGCCTGCATCTTCAATGACATCAGTGGGATGGATGGTGTCAGAAAAAACATTAGGAAAAGATTGACAATTCTATAAAGTGACAGGTGCTGTGGAGAAAATTATATGGGGCAATGGTGCTCATTACTTTTCTAATTGCCGTGACAAAATAGCTGATAAAAGCAGCTTAAGGCAGAAGGTTTTATTTTGAGCTATGCTTTAAAGATATAGTCCATCATGATTGGGAAGTTTGAGAAGGCTGCTTACTTTGGGTCTGCAGTTAGGCAGCAGAGAGTAGACAAGAAGTTAGGTCAGAGCTATTAAACCTCAAGGACAATATCAAGTGACCTCCTTCCTTTGATGAGGATCTTTCTAAAAGGATAACAGCCTTCTAAGATAATGTCACTGAATCTGAACCTTGTGCTCAAATAAGTGAGCCTAGAGTTACTATTTCACAGTCATACTTTCACGACAGTGGACTAGGTCACTCACTACAGGTGGACAGGTACTGTGTTTTGGTTAGCAGTCAGGGAGGGCGTATATAAATAAGTAGAAGAAACCTTAAGAGGAAAAAATAGTTGAGAGAGAAAGAGAGAGAGAGAGAGAGAGAGAGAGAGAGAGAGAGATTTATGTTGTTGGAATTAACCAATATCTACAAGAAAGAGAAACAAGTTTAGATGAGTTGGACTGTCAGATGATGTCAACGAAGAGTTCTGACAGTCACAGTAGCTGAGTAAATGATACAACGTGGTTTAGTTTTGAAATATGACTGTGGCTGCACTAGGATGAGACACTGAAGCCTATGCTTTCATTTGATCCCCCTCAGCACACTGTGGTAAGGACCATCATCACTGTGTGTTGGAGGGATTAAACAAAAGCTCAACCAATTCATGAAGAACTGACCTTCCAGTCGTGCCAAATGCCAGGCTTGAGGTATTTAATCATGTCCTATAAATCTTTAAGGGAAAGGAGATATATTATAACTACTTAAAGTTGCTTTTTCTAGACCCAAGGCTTTTGATAATTCTTGGGCACAGATGGACAGATGGATTCCATTAAGAAAGGATCTGCCATCTCACCATCCCTTTATTGACCATGATTTGCACGCAAAGCCAGATTTTATTTTGCAAGTAGGATCCCCCATTTATTGTTTTGAGCCGGGTGACATAGGGTTTGTCCTCAATCTTTCCGGTGTAGTGTCTCCATCCTTTAGCTCTTGAATATATGATTACCTTGTCACCTTCTAAATGTTGATATAATGTTGTAATTTTGGACCCTCTCTTCAATAGCCCCTTTGTGTGTCAGGTGTGTCTTTCTGGCCAAAAAATTCAAAGATCCCTCATTATCATATGTCCATTAGGTTAAGCTCCCTAGAGTGCCCTCACTGTGCACAAATACAAATAAACAGTTTGTCATATATCTGGTCGTATTAAATAATTTTTTTTCTAATGCTTACTTCTGCATATACTGACTGACTCCTATATAGGATATCAGTACATAAAAATACTAGATGTGTGTGGTAATAAATAATAAGATTTGCCCAAAATAGTTAACAAATTCAACATTGGTTACCAAAATTCAATACTCATGTAAATTAAAATATTGTATTTTACAAACTATTTTTTCAGGTCTTTGAGACTAGATTATTTTTACATGTGCATATATGTAGAGATCATGTGTGTGTAAAGGTCAAATGACAAATTGAAATAGTGTGTTCATTCTCTCCTTCTACCATGTAGGAGCCAGGGACCAAACAGGTTATCAGGCTGAGTGACAAGTACCTTTACCTACTGAGCAATCCCAAGAAAAGATAGTGAAGTTTACTCACTATAAAAAAATTGAGGCAATGTTTAAGTTATTCCATTTTATAAACGTATCCCATAAAGCATATAAAGTTCAATTACATGTACTTGTTAAGTATGTACAATTGTTATTATTTATTAAAAATAAATGAAAATGTGAGTGAAAAAATGAAAACAGATGATTAATAAATATATTATTTTTCATGGTTAAGGATTATCTTACTATAGTCTCATCAAAATCCTTATATATCTTCATATATGCATGTAGGTCTATAGTTATATCTATTTTATTTATATACATATACATTATTGTACATCTAAAAATAGAACAGCAAAAAAACACCAAAAATTATATTCTAAATTAAACTTTAATTGCCATCATTACTCCACTAGAAATGATGACCTCTTCCCTTTGGACATTTTAGTCTAGAAGTATTTTCCTAATATCAAAGTAACAAGACAGGGTTTTACCCCTGTTTTTACATTAGAATAAGAATAACAAATGCATAATGGGAAAGGTCATGTTCCACATAGGTCAACATTCTCAACCCCTGCTACAAATGAGAGCCACAAATTCCCAGAAAGAAAAGAGATAAAGAAGTAAATAAGTGAGGAAAGTCACAACTTTGACTATGAGATTACCAGAGTTCTGATGATAACACAGTTCCAGAAGCCGGCAAAGACATGTCTACTAAGGAGTCTGCCCTCACTGTATGCTGTTGTTTCAACTTGATGTGGGATTCCCCTCTGTATACTGTGAATACTACTGGCTAATAAAGAAACTGTCTTTAAGAAGTCTTTAGTTTCTCTATTTATTTCTTCTGAGACCCACTGATGCATCCCTGAGCAAACTCTATTACAGAGCTACAGTACTGAAAACAGCCTGGTGTTGGCATAAGAAGGAGAACCAATGGAACCAAATCGAAGACCCAGACATTAATCCACACACCTTCGAACACCTGATTTTTGACAAAGAAGCAAAAAATATCAAATAGAAAAAAGGAAGCATATTCAACAAATGATGCTGGCATAACTGGATATCAACATGTAGGAGAATGAAAATAGACCCATATCTATCACCATGCACAGAACTAGAGTCCAAATGAATCAAAGACCTCAACATAAAGCCAGCCACACTGAACCTCATAGAAGAGAAAGTGGGAAGTACACTTGAACACATTGGCACAGGAGACCATTTCCTAAATAGAACCCCAGCAGCACAGATACTGAGAGAAACAATTAATAAATGGGACCTCCTAAAACTGAAAAGTTTCTGTAAAGCAAAGGACATGGTAGACAAGACAAAACAACAGCCTACAGAGTGGGAAAAGATCTTCACTAACCCCGCATCAGACAGAGGTCTGATCTCCAAAATATACAAAGAACTCAAGAAATTGCTCATCACAAGAACAAATAATCCAATAAAAAAAATGGAGTACAGACCTAAACAGAGAACTCTCAACAGAGGAATCTAAAATGGCTGAAAGACACTTTAAGAAATGTTCAAGATCCTTAGTCATCAGAGAAATGCAAATCAAAACAATTCTCAGATTCCATCTTACACCTGTAAGAATGGCCAATATCAAAAACACTGATGAGAACTTATGCAGGAGAGGTTATGGGGAAAAGGAAACACTTCTACATTACTGGTAGAAATGCAAGCTGGTACAACCCCTTTGGATGTCAGTGTGGTGATTTCTCAGAAAATTAGGCAACAACCTTCCTCAAGACCCAGCAATAACACTTTTGGGTATATATCCAAAGGATGCTCAATCATGTCACAATGACATGTGGACATGTGCTCAACTATCTTCATAGCACCATCGTTTGTCATAGCCAGAACCTGGAAAAAACCTAAATGCCCCTCCACCAAATAATGGATAAGGAAAATGAGGTATATTTACACAATGGAGTAATACACAGCAGAAAAAAATAATTACATCTTGAATTTTGCAAGAAAATGAATGGAGCTAGAAAACATCATTTTGAGTGAGGCAACCCAGACCATAAAGACAATTATCACATATACTCACTCATAAGTAGGTTTTAAACATAAAGCTAAGAAAACCAGCCTACAGATCACAATCCTAGAGAATTTAGACAACAATAAGGACACTAAGTGAGACATACATAGATCTAATCTACATGGGAAGTAGAAAAAGACAAGATCTTCTGAGCAAATTGGGAGCATGGGAACTTTGGAGGAGGGTTGAAGGGGAGGAGAGCAGAGAAAAATGTAGAGCTCAATAAAAATCAATAAAAAATAAAAATAAAAACAGTAACAAAAGAACAAAAGAAAAAGAAACTGTCTTGAGCCTGTGATAGGGTAGAATAGATCTAGGCAGGGAAAACTAAACTGAATGCTGGGAGAAGGCAGGCAAAGTCAAGAGAGAAGCCATGGAGTTGCTGCCAGAGACATATATGCCAAAATTTTGCCTGTAAGCCACTGTCATGTTACAATATACAGATTACTAGAAATGGGATTAAGATGTGAGAGCCAACCAGTAAAAAGCTAGAGTTAATGGGCCAAGTAGGGATTTAATTAATATAGTTTAGGTGTTTATTTCGGGGCTGAGCAGCTGGGAACCAACAAGCGGTCTCCTACTACATCAACTTATGGGACTAACAGTTAATGCCTAATGTGTTAAGCTGGTATATAAAATGTAGGAAATCAATGAGCCTTAGGTAATATGACTTTACTCTTGATTTTCCATCTAATATTTAAGACAAGAAAGAGGCAACACAAAGAGTGAAAAATGGAGGCTAGAGAAGTGACTCGGCAGTTTAGAGCATTTTGTTGTTCTTACAAAGGACCCAGGTTTGGTTTTCAGCATCTATATGGCAGCTAACAACCATCTATAACTCACATCCAGGGGATTCAATACCCTCTTCTGGCTCCACCAGCACTACAGTGCACATACATGATACACTTATGTACATTGAGGCAAATACTAATACACATTAGAAATTAAAAATAAGTACATTTTTTGTGGAATGATGCTTAAAAAATCCCACGCTAGCTCAGAATTGAGAAATAGATGGTTATTTATTTAGGGGTAAGCTCACAAATTAAAATACTCTGCTTGAATGGAGAACAGAAACCGAATCTAGCACCTTCCCCTTTTGTTTAAAGAAGAGAGTTCTAATCCTAATACAAAATTATATACAATAAGAAAGAATATATTCAATAATTATCCTAGTCTAACTAGTTTAAGTCTTGTATAAATAAATAACTTGGCCAAGTCATGAGAGGAAAGTAACTACAACTATCTAGTCTTCAACCCCTTTGAAGATCCGAGAAGGAAAATAATATTACTTGAGTAAGCAGGAAGTGCAATCAAGCAACTTCCAAAAGGTGCTGTAGGGAGTCTTACAGCCAGTGGTTACCAGCCCACTGGGGTGTGGCCTCTTATACTATAGGAGACAATGTAGAGCATGCATCCCCTCTCTTTTCCAGTTGCTGGATTCGGTTTCTGTCCTCCGTTCAAGCAGAGGATTATGATTTGTGAGTTTACCTCTAAATAAATAACCACCTATTTCTCAATTCTGAGCTAGTGTGTAATTTCTTTTAAGCGTCCTTCCACACATTTTAAAAGAAAAAAAAAGAAAAGTGAAACTCAGAATATATAAATCTTTAATTAGTTTTATTTTTAAAATTAATACAAAATCTATAGAGATGAAACTATAAACATCTTAAAAATAAAGACAAAATCGGCATCACTGATTTTTCATTTTTCATCAGACTTTGAACTAGCGTGGTGGATTTTTTTAGTTAATTATTTTTAAAAATATTGTTTCTAAATGTCATGTTTCATGAATACCAGGTTTTAGTTTGCTGCTATATAAATGTGCAGTCCAGGGAAGTTCTTCACTCACTTCCTATCTCACCTTTGTCTTTCGCCTTATCTATGAACAGACTTCCTTAGAACTATGTACCAACTCAGTTCTGTACAATGAACACAGATAGGAAGAAGCCAATGAAATGGCTGCTGTGGTGGAGAGGAGAGAGGATTGCAGACGGTACAAGCCTTGTTGTATACTGCTGTTGGCTCTGTTGCTATGCACCTAGTTTCTTCTCTGCATAAGACATTTGGAGTCTTCCTCAGTAGTAAATAGCATCACAAAACTTAAAACTCTTCTGTCCACTTCCTTAGTTCTAAAAAGCTTGAGACAACTGTCTCCAGCCACACAAAATGAGTTTTTCCTTCAAGAAGACTGACTTATCACAAAATTTCCCAAGAAATCTCTTGTCAATTTTACTTTTCTCCACCCTATTATATATATATATATAAAGTGATAAAAGCCTAAGACACATTTATAAGGGTCAAAAGGAGTTCCTTTATGTGCCTTTGTCCAACATGAATTGATAATTTGCTCTCTTCTCATTCACTTCCAAATGGTAGCTAAAAATTCTGTCGAAGGTAACAGAAGTAGTTTTATCTCTTTCAAGTCACTTTCTTATTTTTAATGGTGACCCGCGCTCTGACTCTTTCATCCTCTCCTGTAGCAGAAAGTTACAGGTTTTTCTCTTGATCTCTGTGGGACAAGTCCACAGGAGACTCATGAGGTCCACGTGTGGTCCAGAGGCAGAAAACCTGGCCTTGGTGTTGTTCTCATCAGGCCGGTGATTAGTAGTGATATCAGCATCCCCTCTTTCTGGACCACAGAGAACTTCAAGGAGTAAAGCCAGAGCTCAGCTTCCTGTTTCCCTGAAACCTACTGCAGGCTAGCTGGGCCACACAGGCTCCAGTCTCTCGGTTCCTCTTTGGAGCTGCATGTCTTTGAATTTGTGAGTTACTATGGCTGGAACACCTTGCCTTTCTCCACATGTCCTTTGAATATCTCTGTCCATTGCCTCAAAATAGACATGTGGAAGTAAAAATAACCAAGTCAATGGTATTATGAGGTAAGGTCTTTGTGAAGTAATTATGTCAGAAGGGTTCTGTGAGGAAAGCTGATGAGCTCATAACAGGTAGAATAAGGACATCTTTGGGGCTGGTCTGATCTTCTGTATGGGTATGTGATGCAAGGCTCTATCTGTGCAGTAGAAAGGAAGTCCTCACCAGATACTGAATCTACTGACACTTGGTCTTGAACAGCCCAACCTCTACACCTATAAGTGAATGACTTCTAATGTTAATAAATTCCCCACTCTTAAATATTTTCATTATATTATCCTAAAATGCATGCCTAAGACATTACCTAATGATACTCTTCTACCTTTAAGGTTTGTTCAAATTCTCCCTTTCCAATAGCCCCCCTCTCTCTCTCTACTCTCCCTTTTTCTCTCTGAAACAGTCTGTACCACTGTTTCTGTCTCTCTCCCTCCCCTCACTTTTTCTCTCTCTAGTTCCTATATTTCCCTTCCTTCTTGACTCAGTGTTTATGTTTTATAAGCATGCTTTGTTAGAATGTCAGGGCCTAACCAACTAATCCATGATAATCTCTCTTCAGGATCCTTTAGATAAATATATTTGAAAAGATCCTTTGGCATATATGGCAAAGTATTCATGGACTCTGGCAATTAGGATATGGACATCTTTGGGGCTGGTGGCTGCCTTATTCTGTCTGTCTATCACAGAGACCTTCACTGGTTTTCTATCAATCGACCAAAGCCTTGCCCTCTTCTTACTACACACAACCTTAGTTGTGCCTGGATCAGAGCCAGAAACAGGTGATCAGCCAATGCAGTCTCCTGTAGAAGGCATTAGAAGGACAATGTAAATGTAATGAGTCATAGAATATTATATTTGCAGAAAGCCTCCAGGGAATGAAGTATGTTTGAGTAGACGGAATACTATGACAAGCTACTTAAAGATGAAGATGCAATGGAAGGCTCCCCAAGGAGACTTTCTTGTAACAACATGGCCACTATGTTCCTTGTTAAATGGAACTCATTTGCTACATGGAGTGCAACTTCCACTGCCTCTCTTTTTCTCCTTCCAACACTGGCTCAATCTGTTTTCAAAACTAATGCTGCAGAAACATTTCAGTGATGTTCACTGAAGGAAGGAATGAGTAGAGTTTCTTGATCCATCACTGGGATCACTACTGATACCCCATATCAAAGGCAACTGAAGATAAAGTGGCATAATAGATTCATTTAATAAACACTGTATGTGGCATAGGAGTCTTCATGCTGATTATTCAAAAGAGAAGGAATAAGCTGTCTGGCTTTTATCCATAGGTTCAGTGAAGCAAAGACAGTTATGTAGGAACTTAATTGGACAAAAAGAGCCCAAGATAATGAAACTTGAGTGAGTGGTGTAGGAGGGTCCTTCTGTATTTGGGTTGCTTTTATTGGTTAAATAAAGAGACTGTCTTGGCCTTTTGATAGGGCAGCCCTTAGGTGAGTGTAGGAGACAAAACAAAATTCTGGGATAAAGAAGGCAGAGTCAGGGAGAGTCGCCCGCCATAAAGCTCCCAGGCCAGACACGCTAAATCTTTCCCGGTAAGCCACGACTCGTGGTGACACACAGATTATTAAAAATGGGTTAAACAAATATGTGAGAGTTAGCCAATAAGAGGCTAGAGCTAATGGGCCAGGCCGTATTTCAATAAATACAGTTTCTGTGTAATTATTTCGGGCACCGGAAACACAGCCCTCTCCTTCTTACTACAGAGTGGAAAAGCCCAGTCAAATCTATTTATATAGCTTCTTTCTTGTCCCTCAGTTGTACCCTTTTTTGTCGCAGCTATGCATCAAGATTCTGCCCAAATGAGGTTCTGAAGTTCTTCGTGGTCAACACTTACAGAAAAGGGTGGGATGATTTAAAGTAATATTTAGACTTTATGGATAGCTGTGTGGGAAAGGTGTTCTAGTTTCTATTATTTGCTTCAGAAACAGTGAGGGACAAGGAACAGGAAGGCAAGTGGGCAAAGAAAGACTTCTTTGTTTTGAAATATCCTTTGCTGAACTCTGTTAGAAGGGAACTAAATTATCAGCCAACTCAGAAGGTCAACATATCCTATTTGAAGACCTGCTCATATTTTATTCTCATCATCTTATAAGTGGGGATAAGCTTATTCCCCATATATTACTGGAAAAGTTAAATGGGTAAAAGATTTAGAGCAATGACACATGTAAAGAAACATTCAGTAAGTCATAATGATCTTCCCAAAACTGTGAGCTTAAGTGTTATACACCAGAGAGAAGTTGTATTTCTCAAATTACAAGAGAGATTCTGCAAGGAACAGAATTACATTGTCTAATACAGTAAAAGGGAGTACTAATTGATTGCTTATGCTTATATCTAGTGAGATTAAATAAAATTTAAACATTCACCGCATCAACAGTAATTTATTACTATTTCTTTGGTGATAAGAAATTCTAATCTGCCAGATCTAACATTGCTTTAATAAAAATATTGTGTCATACCCTGCATGATGGGATAGGGGACAGAAGCTTTCTAGAATTGTTCAATTTGTCCTTAGCATGAGAATATGATATTGTTAATGTCAGGCGTGCCTCCAAACTCAGGAAAAGATGTTTGTGTACACTTTCTTAAATGAAATGCTGATGGTCATGTGGATTCTTCTAGAGTGCTGATTTAAGTCTATTACATGAAATCAGTAAGTCTTCATATCTAGAAGTGGGCTGATTTGTATAGATTTTCTTATCAAAGATTAGTTACAAATATAAAAATTGTCCAAAGAATTCTTAATGTAACCTTAAATAATTCATTCATTAAAAGAAGAGAGTCATTCTTTGTTAGCATAAGGCATTCAATGACGATTAAGTAAGAAATGAGGGTACTTCTGTAAATTTCCGTATTATAAATCAGATAGTAGGGTTTTTAAGGGCATAATCATATATTGCTGTAGAATTAAACTACACTATGATACAGTTTAATTTTCAGAACATGACTCATGGAGGGCATCATGACTACTATTGTTCCCATTTCAAAGATGAGCAGTTTGACTTCATGGTCAGCAATATATTCATTGTGTTATCTTATGTACCTTTTATAAAGAAATATATATTCAATAAATATGTTGTTCATTTGAAAAAAAAGAAATTCTAAAGTATGTTTAATAAATATCCAATGTCACAGACTATTAGAAGGTTTTTAGAGAGATAGAAAAAGACACTCAAAGAGTCTCATATTTATGTGATCTATAATAATTTTGAAACCACAATAAATTGGAAATCAAATAAACATAACACTCAAAACTCTAAGATGGAGCCATCATTTTGGGTTGAATTTTACAAAAAGTGATGAGAATTTCGCTGATTCATTTCCAACCTTTAGCACCAATCACTCTCATCCATTATTATTACAGTGGTAATGACATACTTTCTTGTAATCTTTTTAAAAACTCTGGCCTATGTTGAGTAAGGAAAGAAAAGAGGACATATTAAATTCAGGTCATATTCTCAAAATCAGAATTGGACAATATGCTCTGATACTATATCTCAACATATCATCCATCATTACACTTATTTCTGTTCTGGTCATATTTTCTGGGTTCGAGCCTCAATGAAACACACAATTTACAGTTATGATTAGTCTATACAGTATTTAGAGCTCTGGGTTTGGGTGGGATTTTGTTGTTTTTTTTTTTTTTACTTTAATTTCTGTTTGTTTGTTTGAGACTAGGTCTCACACTGACTCAGGCTGTCCTGGTTTCACCATGTAACCCAGGATGGCCTTGAACTCACAGTGATCTTGCTTCATCCTCTCAAATGCTGGGAGCGAAGGTATGAGCTACCATGTTGGGGTTGAAGTTCTATGCGTACGCTAAAGCAAGAACATCCAGTATGCCACCATCCCACTATTCTACTCCTATATCAAGCATTGTTAACCAGCTTCTAATTTTGACCTTACTGGGTTGGCTATGGAATCAGAATCATTAACAGGAAAAGGTAGGCATCATTGGTCACAGAGTTAATGTTAGCAACTGAATATAGAATTGTTATACCTTGGTCAAGAAATGTTTAGTGTACACAAAAATCAAAGAAACAGAGGAAAAGCAATTTTCCTATTTAGACAATGCTAATTTCTTTAAGGCACAATCATTCTTCATTTCCTTTTCCTTTTTAAATATAAGAAAAACTCTTCTTTCAATAAGAACTCCATGGAGCAACAGTGCCACCCAATGGCAGGCCATGTTCATTTTGTGTTTAATTGTTCCCAACCCAACAGAGAAAATCTTTCACACATAAAAATTGGAAGCAAAATTGCCTATTACCTGCTTATGCTGGTATTTGGCCTCTCTTGTCACCCCCTTGTTTTCTAAATGGTAGATACACAAGCAATAGGAGCATCCTGAGAAATGGGAATTGTCTTAAAACAAAGCTCACAGCATGCATTGGCTATCAAACAGCTCAATGACAAGAATGATTCCACGTGAATTTACAAATGAAGATGAATTTTTTCCCCTTCTCATTTGTAAAAGGCTGGAATGGGCAGCAGTTCTACGGGCTCAATCCTGTATCCCAGAGATACTGACTCTCACTTTTCCTCTTCTCTAATAAATCTAAACATACTCTGCTAGAAACATTAGAGGAAGGACAGCACTTTCTGTGGGAGAGAAAACAGGGTTTGTAAAGGCTATGACGAGTGTTATAAATAGAAGCATTATTTAGTTTAAAGAGAGGCAGAATTTACATTTCCCAAATTGTAGACCCCTCAAGTGTTGAGATTCAAGTAAGCAAAGGAAATCGTAGTTTTTTGCAGTATGAAATCGAAGCTCCAACTCTACTAATAGGAGAGGTGAGTAATAGATTTCCTTGGCTTAATGGTGGTTGGTTTTTATTACCCAGTCTTCATAATCTTCATAGCTCATCAACTAATTTTCCGAAGTGAGATGACAGAGGGTCCCCAGGCACTGAGGTGGTGTGTTACAAGTATTGGGATTTTTCTCCCTTGGAGGGAGCTATTTGAAGATCTTGAGGCATCCCTACAGGACTTAAGCCCAAGGAAAGGCAAAAGACGTATTCTTTTTAACCTTCAGTCAATCAGAATGCTCAGAAAGTCTCTTGTTTTTAACTACTTTGATGCTCTTTTCAACTTTTCAGAACTCAAACAGATTGAGTTGATGTTGGGTGAATCTCATCTTGTTTTATTTCTATGAATAAAAAGGCGACACAGAAATATTTGTTTTTATTCACTAGTGATTGTTAATAATTAATGATTCTTGAAAGACAATAAATCCCCAATCCTGGTTCCTATGTGTTGTCAAAGGGGATTTCCCAGGACATTTTCAACCTTTGTCTTCATGTTTCATTTGGTTTCTACTTCAATGCTTTAAACTGTATTTTACTAATAAATATTATTAACTGGAAGAAACCAGCCTCAAAAATAAATGTATAGAATGAATACTGAACACAGGAGATATTTTAAACAAAACCCAAAAATACATCACTGGTAAATTTGGGAACACTCTGTTAATTTATATCACTTTGGTGAGTAAGTACATAGTAATTTCAGTTATAAGAAATCTATGGATTGTTTTAATATTTAAAAATTGTTACAATCTGTTCTCAGAATATTGAAATTATGAACTAGTTCACTAGAAGGCAGGATAAGTGGAGTATGGATAAGGATTAGGGTTGGTTTCCTTGTCAGGTGAATTGCATTTAAGCACTACTGCAGATAGAAATTATTGATGAGTTGAGTTTGAGTAAATTGTTAATACCTCTGAGCCCCAACCTCCATACTAGTAGAAATCTGCTGTGTTGCTCTAGGAATACTGAGTATTAACTATGGTAAAAAGAGGAGAGAACATTCTGAGTATGTCACATCTATCAATAGAGATAGAGTGACAGAAGTTGTCAGAAGAAAAGAAGCCAGAAGTTAGTGCCTTGTATCTTCAAAACATAACTCAAAGAGTATCCTGCAAAACCAGGCTCCTGAAAAGTCAGAATCAAGGAGAAGAACATGAAAAGAGTCCTGAGTTCTGAAATCAAATCACCTAAATGTTAATGTAGCCAACCCCTTCCTTGTATCATGATTACAGATCCCTAAGCTTTAGTCTTCTCACTGGCGATACGGGACCAGTATTGGTAACTAGTCCATAAATGGTAAGAAGTTAAGTCTAGTGTGACATTGATAGTTCATCCCCACTGTGCAGCTAAGAGTAAGTGCCTAATAAGTGGAAACAAAGGCCAACTGCATCTTTAGTCATTGATAGGACAGGATATGTTCTTGTGCCTGGCTATTTTCACCAAGGGAGGCAGAGTTTAATAACTGTCAGGTCACGCAAAGTTATACAAACTTCACAGAAGATAGAACAAAAGAGAACTTAACCTGAAGAGTCTATAGTAAGTTCCTGAATTTCAGAATTCTCTTTTTAACCTATTGATTCTTTGGCATAGATGCTTTTATGTTGACCCTTACCGGGCAGAAAGCATTGGGGAAGCAATCCCTGCCGTCAAGGAGTTTGAATTCCAGTTGAGACAGAACATTCAAATATTCAATATCTAGTGAAGTGGGCCCATAAGAAAGATGGGGGAACTTTGGTGTGGCAGATCAAACTGCATTCTATGCAGACCGCCAGACTGAATGGGTTTGATCACTAGGATTACCTAGTGGTGCTCCTGGGAGTTATGTGACCTTGGACGGATGGCCTCATTTTACTGTACCATCCATTTTATATCCAACAGAGAGATAATGTCAATGTGCCTGTAATAACTGTTATGTGCAACCCGTGGATTAATATAAGCAAAGTATGTGATGTAGACTTAGTAAATAACTACTAGCAATAGTGTGCCCATTCCTGAAACTATTCCCACTTTCCCAGTAAAGGGTCACTAACAAAGCCATACTCAGGAGTCCGAGGATTTGGGAACTTACTGGTAAAAGGACAACATAAGTAAGAAGTGTAAAGAATGTGTACAATCCAGTCATCCATGTAGAATCTAGGACAGCAGTTACATCACAAAACAATTTTTTCATGCTTATTTGGCTTTTAATTTACTTAATCCCAGGTTTTAACAGCCCAGGCTGGCCTCAAACTCTTCATGAACTTAAGTCTGATCCTGAATTTCTCATCTTCCTCCCTCCATCTCCCAACTGCAGAGATTATAACTATGGGCTGCCATGCCTAACTGAAAACACTCTGCAGCATGGATTGTGACACTTGCGAACCACATAAGTACCTACAAAAGCACTCACCTACTGTGTAGTCATACCAGGGAAGAGTGTATAACTACATGTATCTTTAAAATGTTTTAGTTTCCAATGCTTTTGGCATTTCTCTTTGTGTCTTTTCATAGATGGAGTTATTACAGAAGTTCAGAAGGCTTCAGAGAGGGGCTTATTTTTCCAGTTGGTAAATAAGGATGGGGAAATTGAGAGCAAATGGAGCCTATTATTGTCTCTTTGGTCAAAGGTAGTAGTCTGCAAAGCAGAAGGATAAAATAAGAAATGAGGCTGGAATCAGTTTACATGACCAAATCATGGACAATCAGAGATCAGACTAGCTCCGAGCCACTGCAGTCCAGCAATGCTAATTACCTATTATACTGACATATCTCTGGCCTGCTGTTCATGGCTAGAGACCCATAAGTCCTCACAGCCTGTGGGGGTCTTGCAAATATGTCTTGTTTGGAAGTACAGTGTTCATTGCTTGGAGTGTGGATGATTCAAAGAGGGACATATTCCAGCAATTTGCCACCAATGTTCCTGCCTTTTCTATTTCCCATTAACCTGTTTTCTTTCATTTCTGTCTCTGTTCTATGCTGGCATTGGAACGTCAACAGTTATTTCTTTTGATTTTGAGACTCTAATATAATGACTTCATTTTGCCCTCCCCTTTCTTCTCTCCAAACCCTGTCACCACCACCCCTACTCGCTTTCCAATTCAAGGCCTCTTTTTTCATTAGTTGTTGTCGTGGGTGCGTGTGTGCGTGTGTGTGTGTGTGTGTGTGTGTGTGTGTGTGTGTTACCACTTAGTATTGGAATGGATAAACAATAGGTGTGTTTTTCCCTAGAAAAATTATTTCTCCCACTTCCAGCATTCCTTAGTTGCCTTTAGTTCTTTGTGTAGGATCGAAGCCCTCCGTGTTTTCAACCCTCAACAATGTTATTAATTATTGCTGCTCAGCTCACATTTAGGCAGTCATGTTGCTGAGACCTTATCTGTGTAGCTTCTGAGATTACTAGGAGACACAGTCTCACGGTAATTTCCCTGATTCTCTGGCCTTACAACTTACATTTTACGTATATGAGGGTTTTGCATATATATATATATATATATATATATACATACATACATACACACACACATGCATATATATAATGCATGCCTTGGGCCTGTGGGATCCACAAGAGAGTATCAGATCCTTCAGAACTGCTGGAGTTAAAGATGGGTGTGAGCTGCCTGATTGTGAGCGCCGGGAAGAGAACTTCATTGTGTGCAAGAGCAGCGAGTTCTCTTAACCGTTGTGTCACGACTCCGGCCCTGGCACTGCGATTTTGGAGCCATGATAGGCAAATGAAATAAAAATGACTATTTCCAATGAGATTTGAAATTTGGGGTTATGGATTAAATGGAAAATTCATCTTATGCTCTCTGTATTGATAATCATAGAGGATTCAGTCTAAATGTCTGCACTTCTGATGGGCAGGGGCTTCTCAAATGCTGGATTATTGAGTTTCAGTAGTTAACTACCAAGTTATATGTAATCAAGGGTAAGGAAATAATCCATCAATTCCTATGGCCTACTCCACTTGTCCACAGAACAAATTCCAGTGGGTTCGATAGAGCTCAGATCATCAGGCTTGGTGACAAGTGCCTTTACCCAACGCGGTAATTTTCCAGGCCCAGAGGAGAGACACTTCTTATGTAAACTGCTGTGGGTGGTGAAGCTTTCCATTGAAAATTCCAAAAGAAATGCTCAAAACGTCATCACCTACCCTCCCCCCACACACTACTCACCAACCAGCTATCTTTTCTTTATAATAGGGATTACCAAACTCTAGTTCATGGGAAAATGTGTCAGCCACTTCTATATGTTTACATTCATTTTAGAGAATTTTACAGCTTGGTGGTCAGGTTGAATAATTATGATAGAGCATCCTTTAAAGATCTGCAAATGCTTAACTTACTACCTGAACCATTAGAGAAATATTTTGCTGATCCGTTTCCTGGAAAACTAATTCCTAAGTGATCTCGTTTAAATTAACACTCATAATAAACATTTAGATCACTTTATAGATGCCCAAATCTGCTTAGGGGGAAGTTTGAATTGCCCGTGTTACAAACCATAGAAGCATTAGAAATACAATTTTATTTCCCACCTCCAGAAGTTTCTTCCAATTGTTTTCTTTGAAGCCATCCCTTGTAAAATGAGATCCTAGGGGCAATATTAAGATACTGAAGGTTATTTGGGGGATGAAATGAACAGACAATAAAGGGGATTCCTTCAGGTCCTCAGCTCTGACAAAGATTCCATAGAATCCACATTATGAACCCATTTCCAACCCTCAAAAGAATATCTGAGCTTACTAGAAACAGTGGAGAATTTTCTTACATTAATCATAGACATTCTGAACTTTTGCTCAGCTGAAACATACTTTTGTACATTTTCACAAGAAATTGAAGCTTTGATACTACTATTTTTGTTATATCATTTTTCCTGATAAATTGATTCTGATTTTCCTGGGTTTTTGAGTCCATTAGCGAAATCTTCTGGTTTATGATTTATGAGACATTACACAAAGAGCACAAGGACTCCAGTATCAAAATGGGTGTTATGCTCAGAGAGGGAAAAAAAATGAACTCCAGAGGTTAACAAGGCATGTTCCACCCTTCTGAAACCTAGTTATCATATTAAAGGGTGCAGATGTTCATTCCCCAATTTTATTAGCTTTCTTCACAATTGGTTAAAAACAGAGAGAAAAGAAATTACAATTCTAATTGTGACTCTACTTAACTAGTGCAAACTGATTTAAGCATGAACATCTGAGAAGCCTGAAAACTCAGCAACCATTTAAAAGTCTATTTGAGCAGTAGATCATAATTCCTGGGAGAGACGGAAAGGTGCTTTATAGTCTAATGCTGCTTTTTGAACTGTATATCACTTTTTCTATTTAGAATTCATTTGAATGCAGAAATCGAGTTAGGTTCCCTTTGTTAGAGACACTCCAAATATTTTGACAGTTATTTAAATACCATATTGACAAGCCCATTGTATTTACTGGTCCTAAAACAAATAATTTCCACATATCCTAAGCTTTAAAACTCTTTTGTACAAATTATTAAAAGATTATAAACTGTTTGTCTGTGCATTTTTAAAGGGAGGGATTTGTGACTTCTTAAAATGGGAAAATATTTGAATAGCAGCTATAATTCTAGTATATTCACAAATCAGTCATTAAAATGCATAGAGCAGAGTTGCTGCAGCTGTATACAGCTTTTATTATTCAGACTGCTAAATGGGTGAAACATATATTTTAATTTAATGTATAATGCACAACTCAGAATGAACAAGAACTATGCCTTCTCCTCTCTCTCCTATAAAAAGAATCCAGAGATCCTTCATCAGGTTGGCGATAATTTCCCCTGGACAAGAGCCAGTCAAGATTTATTGAGTATGCCAACATCTCTGCATAAAACATTGACAGAGTTGGCAAAGGTTTAGTCAAAAAAAAACAGGCGATAACATTTCTGCTGTATTCATATATTTTCACTGGGTATTAATTGCTAAGCCTTCAACTTGGTTTCCAATTATGGACCAATGGGAACACCATACCTTCTAGAAAACTAGCAAGGAAACTGCTGTCTTTGTACTTTTTTATATGGCAAGAGAAGACTAGGGTGGTGAAGAGGGAGGATATTTAAAGATTAAAGGTAACTGCAAAGCATTACCCTGAGGAGCTGAGGAGATGGACTCTCTGGGAAAGGGTCTGTTGTGCAAACATGATGATCAGAGTTCAGATCCTCAACACACTTATAAAAGCAGGGAAGGGTGGTAAGTGCCTTTGACTCTTGCACCCTGGGTAGGAATCACAGCAGAGACAGGCAGATTCCTGGAGCTTATTGAACAATAAGTTTAGTAGAATTAATGAGCTCCATGTTAAGAGAGAGTTCCAAGTGAAGTTAGAAAACTAAGGAGGAATATGTTTGAGGAAGACACTCAATGTTGATCTATGGCTTACACACGCACACACACACACACACACACACACACACACAAACACATGAACATGTACCCACACAAAGATGTATATACAACACACACACACACACACACACATACACACACAACCTCGACAGGACTGTCAAAGGCAAGGAGTAGGTGTTCTTAAGTCACTGAAGCCATGTCCTCTTAAAACTTCTCACATGGTGAAATGCCTCTATTCAGGAATGAAACAATCCACCTGCTGTGAACTGGCCAGACACTTGTCTGAAGGACTCTGGGTAAAGAGTGCCACTATCTACGTAATGGTGAAGCTTTTCTACAGTCCTCCAAGTGTCATCTTCAGCCTCTTGAAAAACAAAATTCTCCCCTTTCTGCTTTATAAAAGTAGTCATACCTGTAACTACTAAGATCTCTGTGGAGCCTTATCTATTTTCTTCACTAACATGTATGGTTTTGTCAGATAGAATTTATTCTTTTCTTCAGGTATTCAACAATCTCTTTCTCTAAATTCCTGAACTCTTCTTCCACAGGACAAATCTCAGTGGTGGCACTTACCTAATTTATGATGCTTAATCAGAGTCTTCAAATATAATTTTCTTGTGTCTTTCTATGTCTAGAGACTTATACTGGCTCTTAGTCTCTTAGAAATGACAGTGCTATACTTCACATCAGTTCTGCTGGCTTTTGGATTTACTCAATTCATGAACATATCAAGAGGGGATTACATCTCTTTAGTACTGTGGTTAATTTCAATACAGAGAGGAACAAATGGGGTTTGAGGTTAAATGGTCTTGGGAAACTCTGGGCTTGATTTAATTGAGTTGCTAAAGAAAAACGTGTATTACAATAGCCTTTATCGCTGTGAAGGCCTCAGGATTCTCAGCATCCTCCCAGGCTACTACTGCTTCTGGACTGAGACCTGTCAGAGTAAAAAAAAGTGAGGTGGTTCCCCTCAAGACTTAACAGAACTTTTAATACAATTTCCTCTAATATAGCTTCTATTTTAAAAAAATTCATTTCTGAGTCATCAGTGGCATAACCATCTACATCTTCTATATATATACAGGTTCTAAAATGTGATAGGTTATTAAGAGCGTATTTTCCAAGAAAAAATTGCAATGTCCTCACAACAAAAGAGTTAAATCTCTTAACCTTAGCAAAAAGGAATTCCTTAGTAAAAGGAATTCAGGACCATGGAGAGTGCAACATGTATTTATGCTGCCCACTGGAATTCACAGAATTTAAATTGAGTCTGAAACATGACTGAGTGTTTCATGATGATAGGAGAAAGGCACGTAAGCTATAACTCACACCAACTGTTACTTTGCCTAATTCCTACAACACCTTTACTCTTGTCACTTATATCCATGTGATAGAGTGACTCAAGAATTTAGATTTTAAATATCCAAAACTTCACACTATCAACTTTACCAGAAAAAGAACAAGAAAAGAAATAGAGAAGTGAGTGAGATTGTTCTTAAGACAATTCATTCTTCATTAACTAGATAAAAAGTTGATCCTACTATTATTAAGGCCATTCCTGATACTTAGGAATTGATTTTATTTTGTGAAATTCTCATTACTTAGCTGTTTTCTGTCTTGTACACACCGACTCATTTTCATGACTTTCTGTATATAATTATTGTATTATAATTATTGCAAAATAAGGGAAAGCCTTTGTCTGTTCAACTTCATGCACTAGCTCTATCTTCCAGGTTCTTTTAAATATCAAGCTTCTTAAATGCATAAAACAGACTATTCTTACACATTATTCATTCTTACTGCCTTCTCCTACCTGGGTCTGAATCCCGAACCTCTCTGGCATTTATCTAAATGATATTGTCATTAATATTGTTTGCCAACTTCTAAAATTCTCTTTTCTTTTCAGTTTGTGCTCTAGATCTTACCTGAAATGTCTCAGTTCTTGCCTCTCCACTCCTCTTGCTAATATATTGAAATAATTTCTTGCAGACTTAATATTAAAATAAAACCTGGACTATGTCATCTGGAAACCTCAAGAATTTTCTCGGTCTTAATTGATCTCATGTTTACATACTGTGCCAAGTATACAAATAAACACTATTTAGGCACATGGTCACATACCTCTAACCATTCAAAATTTGCACCATAATTTCATTGCTCTGAATGTCATTCCTCAATGTATTGACTGGATAATATTGATATTTAATTCTCTCTGACTCCTTCAAAGCCACACAAATTATTACTCCTCTGTGTAAACTTGGAAAGCTGCAAGTTGTATGACAGTTACTCACTTGTGTGTGCCTCCCTTGCTAAAATACTACTTCATACAAGAGTGAGTGTTGTTTATTTCTCTCAGATTTCTTATTAGTTTATTTTTCTGTTGGCCTTTGTTAGTTTAGAAATCTTACAATAAAGGTCTAGCTAATTACCATGTTACTGTCATCATATTATTCTGCCATTGATACCAAATATGTGTTTATAAGAAAATTTATAATATATTACTACAGTATAACAAATTGCCTTTGGCTTCTTAGACGATGCCATGGGTTTCTTTTCACTGAATCTTCAAAGTAGTCATTTGTTCATTGATTCACATTAAAATGAAGGCAAGAAAAAGCAGTCATAATTATGAACAATACCCCACCAATATTTGTTTATTGACTCTTTAACATTGGCAGTGTCCTGTCCTGTACACTTTTTCTCTATCAACCCATTCCAATCATAACTCTTGTGAGAAAGGGATTCTTTCTATTATTTTCTATCAGTAAACTGGAAGTCTGGAGACGTTAATACTTTGTACAGTTTTACAGCATACCAGCACATAGATTTTGATACAAACAACATGAATCATGCATGCTTGTCCACATGGATAATCAGGAGACCATTTTATGTTGTTTCAGTGGTTGTCAACTTTTCTAAGGCTACTTTTGATACAGTTACTCGTGTTGTCGTACCGCCAAACTTAAAATTATTTCATTGCTTCTTTATAACTGCAGTGTTCCTACTGTTTTGAATTGTAACATAAATATCTGCTATGACAGATACATTTTATGCAACCCTCAATGGGGTCACAATGCACAGGTGGATAGCCACTGCTGTGATTGCTTGTCTATTTGTTTGTTTCATTTTGCTTTTTTTTTCATTCTTTTTTTAATTTTTATTGCTTTATAAGTAATACCATTCAAAATTTCCACTTCCTTCCCTCCTCCCATTTCCCTCTGCTCCCCCATTTACCCTCCTCCTTCCCCCTCCAGTACTAAGAGAGGGCAGGGTACCCTGCCCCATGGGAAGTCCAAGGCCCTCCCACCTCCACTCAGGCTTAGGAAGGTGTGCATCCAAACAGAATAGGATCCCAAAAAGCTAGTACATGCAGTAGAAACAAATCCCACTGCCATTATCATTGGCTTCTCAGTCAGCCCCCATGTCAGCCACATTCAGAGCGTCTTGTTTGATCACATGCTCATTCAGTCCCAGTCCAGCTGGCTTTGGTGAGCTCCCATTAGATCAAAGACTACAGAAGGATAACAGATAACAATATCTGTTTAAAAACTAAGTTTAACTTTATTTTGGAATTCATTAAAGTTTGTCTTTATATTCTACAATATCTTTACAACTTAATCTTGTTACATTTTACTCATATTCACAACATTTCAAATATCAGAAGGTAATAAATGATAAATATTATGTAAAACTTCCTATTAAAACTTATTAATATAACAGATATAAAATAATTATTAAATGCTTCATTTTAAATTATAGATAGATAATCTCATAGAAATGTTGACAACTTTTTAAAAGCCATAGACATTTACCTAGATAATTCATTTTGCTTTTTAACAAAGCAAGTGAAAGACATCTAGGGGAGAAAATACCTCTCTCTATAGTCTGAAATGAAATGTTAACCTGACTATAAGCCAAGGAATAGAGGAAGGTATTATGAAAAAGAAGGAAAATTTCTAAAAGCATCTTTACTCTTCACCCCCATTATATGGAGACCCTCGCACCAGGACTCCAAAGTAAATTCCGTTATCATATTTCAGTTTATAGATTGACTCTTTCAGACCTGGCCAATAAGTTTAGTCTATGTCTTTGGCACAGTACCTACTTTGGTGTCATACTTAATTAACGTTCATGCTAATTAATGATAAAGTAGGTAAATCACAACCTTGAGATTTAAGTTCTGTACCCCATCTTCTCTCTCTCTCTCTCTTTTTCTTTCTTTCTCTCAGCCTGATTGAAACCATGCTCATTATCGTCCTGCAATTAATTCCTTATTCCTGAGGCTCATCCTGTTTTCCCCAGGGATGAACTTCATGGATAGAGGACCTCATCAAGATGATTAGGTCACACTACATTCTCCAATTAAACAACAGTTAGATATTGATTTCTACTGAGAAATGGAAATGATTTGCAGACCCATTACAGACAAAGTTATCCTTCGAAGAGTTTACCATTTTATAGTTCTATTTCCAGAGAATTACTTAGCATTTTCTTAAGGTCAGGTGGGATACCAGAGTACTAGCTATTTAAGAAGACAAATCTGTGCCTTATTGCCATTAGAGAGTGCTTTCTGGGCCATTGTTAAAGCTTACCATATAAACACAAGTATTAAGACTTTTTATGTATGAATAATGCACTGTTCAAAGAACAGCACAGCATATATCTTCAATGTTTGTTTTAGTTTATGGCTTCTGTGGAATACACATACTTTCTCCTCACCTCTTCTCCTCTCTTCTCTCATTTTCTGAATTTCCATGCCCATATTTACTCTTAATTTGTTTTGCTGTTCTCACAATTTTTCTGTACCTGTAATACTTACTTAAACTAAAATGAACTCATCTTTACCTAGATCCACTCTAGGATTATGGCTTATTTTTCAATGTAGTTTTGAGAATTTAATTCGTGTATTAAAAATGATCATATCTACTCTCCATTTTTCCATTCCACCCAGCTAATCCACTACAACATCCTGCTCTTAACTTTACAACCTCATCTTTTTCTATTTGTTAACTGACTAATTCTGATGAGTCCTGCCCATGAATGTGGAGCCATCTACTAGAGCATCTACTATAGCACTGGCCAGACCTTGAAAGAAGGGATGTCTTTCAACCAGCAGCTATTAGCTTCCATGCTCTATCTACTGTAGGTCTCTGCAGGAAACTACTGGCGCTGTGAATTCATGAGTACAATAGGCATGTGAAATTGAGAAGTCACTTCATCACATTCCTTTCAATCTTATACTGTCAGTCTGATATTAACCATTTGTATCTATAAAATCATTAATCATGAGTTGTAATATATTAATATGACACATGTAACAGAGATATTACTTAAAAGAATGGTCCAGAATGTTTAGCTGCATTTTATATATCAATATTGCACCTATCATGTTTATTGAAAGTTTTGGGTTATTTGTATGAAATCTCAAATCCAACTAAATTACCTATTTCAAAATAGTAAGAGTATGTAAGTATGGTTAAGTTTACTTCAGTTTCACTTAGTATTTCTCCCTCTGTAGATACCAACTGCATTAACATAGCAGTGTATATTAACTCATAACCTTCAGTGTGGACTATGATCAATGTGTGTGATATGTAAAGGTAGAAAATGAACCAAGGCTGTAAGCTGCAGGCTGCTTGCTTGTTTCTTGGCTGCCCAGACCCAAAATAATCACACAGAAACTATATTAATTACAAAACTTCTTGGCCAATGACTTAAACATATTCCTGGTTAACTCTTATATTTTTAATCAACCCATTTCTATTAATTTGTGACTCACCACGAGGCAGTTGCCTACTGGTAAGGTGCTGGCTGCTGGCTGGCATCTTTCTTTTTTAAGAGCTACATGGTGTCTCTCTGACTTCTCCTTATTTTGTCCTCTATCTCTGCTTAGAATTCCCACCTTGCTGTATTCTGCCCTCCTGTGGGCCCAAAGCAACTTCATTAACTAATAGTAATTCACAGCATACAGAGGGGAATCCCACATCCCCTCTCCTTTTCTGTCTAAATGAAAAAGAAGATTTTAATTTTAACATAGTAAAATTTCATATATCAAAACAGGTAACAAGCAAGAATTACAGTTATAATATTTATATCTATTTTATCTTTTATCATAACTAAGAAAAACTATAATTAAACTATCTATTCTTTAACTCTTTAATCATACCAGAAGGATTTAATTTTACCTAAGTTAATAGGAAGTGCATTGTAATCAATTTCCAAAACTCTAGAATTGACAGATATGTCTTGCTGCCTGGACAATCACCTAAAGTTCTTCTGTAACATTGGGGCATCCATCTTTAGCTGACAGGCCTATAGTATCTGGCCGACTTTTCCATGAAGCAGGAAATTTGAAAGACTGTTTTGCCTCTATTGGCAGTTTGTCAGTTACTTTTTTTGTATCCTGCAGAATGTCTGGCAGACTCTTTTATGAAACAGCAACCCTGAAGGACCATCTCACCTTTAGGCAAGTTCAGTAGTCATTTTTCTGTGAGTCCTGCATGTCCAGTTCATATAGCATACCATTAAGCAGTCCAGGAAAGAGCAGTTTCTTGCCCAAATGGCTAACCAACTCCATAAGAAGCCTCTTTGATGACCATCATCCTCTTGAAGTATATTGGTGCTACTGGGAACAGATTTGTCTCATTGTCATGCAAAGTCTTAAGTTCTTAAAACATTTTAAATGCAATATTCTGTTAGTCTTTGAACGGTTTGAAGAATATCTATCTGAAATATATCTCTGTACATCTAGAAAACCTAACTAACATGACTACAAGTTTGAATATTATGAATGACTATTTATTAATCTGTATTTCTCAACTATGCATGCATTTTTAAATGAGCTGTATAAACACAGTACCTTAATCAAGAACAGAAATACACATATAGCAAAACTGGCCTTAAATTGTATCAACAGACCAAGATCTATACCAATGCAAAGTATTTATCTCTATATCATATCCTCCTTTAAATGAAAACAAACATATATAAATAATATTTAGGAATTTGGGCATAGTTCTCTCCAAACTGCTTTTTGTTTATTGTTGGGCAAAGTATTTTGGGAGATGTTATGGAGACCTTTTGGAGACCTCTTGTCCATCAAACCTCATTAGCCTGGAGGGAATCCCCAGGTTCTTATCCTCTCTGGAAAAAAAAGAAGAACCTCTTTTCCAAAGCAACATACCTTAGATTAAAATTTTGAAGTCAAGATACCTTTAAAATAGATATGTTGGTTCAGTTTAGCAGCCCCCAGAATCAAATATCTCTCTGTACTTAGCTCATTCTGAGTCAAAAAACTCAAAGGAAACACAATATACATAACTCAGACTCTTTATATTTCATCTTCACTTGGCTTCTTTTCCTTACTCTACTACTTTTTCTTCAAGTTTAATATTTATTTTAATATCTTTACTCATTTAATCTATGACTCTCTATGCTCTTTTATATTATAACTGTCTATACTCTTTTTCTTCTCTCTCAAGTCTGTGTACATTTATCCAATACTGTGACACATTTAGAGGTCTTTTCCATCTGAATTTATCTTTATTGCATGTGTGTCTCTATTTTCTGACCAGGAGCATTTTTTTTTAAATGTTAAGTGGGCATGACTAGGACCAACTCTGCGGCCATGCCTATTGGCTCCAGCCAGTCCAACATAGTGAAGGCATGTTCACTGCCTCCGAGAGCCATGCACACCACCCCAGCTCCAGGGTCCCCGTGGGTGTGTGTCATCATTAAGCAGTTTGTAACGTATTGCTAACAGACCCTATTTAAGAGCTCAGCCTCCTAAAAGAGCCAGAGCTGTTCACACAACCAGCACAAACCTGGAAGCTCTCCCCTAAAGAAGCCACACATCCTTTGCTGACAATGCTGAGTCAAAAAGACCTCTGTTAAAGGAGCCACAGCTCCTCTGCTCACTGCCAGCAAACAAAATCCAACTGGAAAAAATGCAGCTACCAAGAAGCTGCACTAAACTGATTTTTTGTGTGTCTAGTATTTCTTACCAAGCTCTCTTAGGTTTTATATGGATGTAGTTACCCACATTGTGGCACCGTTTTGTTGACAGGAGGTTGCTTGTTCATTTTCCTGCCACTTAGACCCAAAATAATCACATAGAACCTATATTAATTACAACACTGCTTGGCCAATGACTTAAACATATTCCTGGTTAACTCTTAAATCTTAAATTAACCCATTTCTATCAATCTATGAATTAGAACAAGGCTGTGGCCTAACAGTAAAGTTCTGGCTGACAGCTGGCATTTTTCTTTTCGGTAGCTACATGGCATCTCTCTAACTCTGCTTTCTTTCCTGCTCTGCCTCTGCTTAGAATTCCCATCTTGCTCTACTCTGCACTGCCATAGGTCCAAAGAAACTTCTTTTTTAACCAATGGTAATAAAACATACTCACAACATACAGAGGGGAATCCCACATCACAAGGAAAACTGATTCTGAGATGAAGATGTTCAAAAATACCCATTGAAGTGACTGGAGCATATCTGTTTTGATGTGTTATTCACAAAGGAAATTAGTGGCTCATATTTAAAAACTAATGATTAAGAATTAATTCTAACCAGCCCTCTATTTTATTCTCAAATGTAGGCAGGGTTTTCCTGTGCCAGCCACCACTCTTGAATAACTCAGAGTCTCAATGTTAATTATAAATGCTTGGCCAATAACTCAGGCTTATTATTAGCTAACTCTTATATTTAAATTAACCCATATTTCTTATCTATTCTTTGCCACATGACTTGGTACCTTCTTTCAGCACAGCACGCACATTTCACTTTTCTCTGCATCTGCTGGCAGCTCCTGACTCTACTCTTCTTCCTGCCAGCATTCTACTAGTCTGGCTCTTCTGCACAATCTCTTCCTTCCCAACTATTAGCCATTCAGCTTCTTTATTAAACCAATCACAGAAATATATATTCACATAGTGTAAGAGGTTATTGAACAGCATTTCTTTCTTTTTGTCTAATTAAAAAAGTAAGTTTGAACTTTAACATGGTAAAATTATACACAATAAAACAGCTATCAAGTAAGAACTAGAATTACAATATCTAGTCTACTTGTATTTGGAATCTTCATGACTATAAAGTCTTATGGCTAATTTGTCTCTAAAAAACTTTTACCACAGCTATCTATTCCTCAACTCTGTCAAAGACTCCAGAAGGGTGAAATGTTACCTAATAGCAGGACTGCCTGCCTGGACAGTCTCCAAAGTTCCTTCGCAACATTGGGGCATCCAACTCTGGCCTACAGGCCTACCTGACAGACTTTTCTGTAAAGTAGGAAGATCTGAAGGACTGTCTTGGCAAAGTTTGGCAGTTGTCTTTCTTGTGACCTGCTGGCTCAGTTTGGACTGTATATTGTCAGCAATTGAGGCAAGGGCAAATTTTTGCTCAGGTGTCTGACTTTGCCATAAATAATGTGAACTCCATATGGAGGTTCTTTGATACCTAATAGCTTCTCTTAAGTAGATCAATGCTTCCAGAAGCAGATGTGTCCAGCTATCATGAAAAGTGTTGGGTTACTAAACATTAAATGTCATATTCTGTAGGCCTTTGAAAGCTTTTTTAAGTCTCAGGAGGATCTATGCCCCACATTGAGTGCCATTTGTAGGCATAAGTTTCCTATGTCAGCTCTCAAATGATCATTCAGTGTCTTATTTTAATTAAAAATGCTTGTCCAATAGCTCAGGCTTATTACTAGCTAGCTTTTTTTCTTATAAATGCCTGGTCTTAGCTTGGCTTGTTTCTAGCCAGCTTGTCTTGTTTTTGCTTTTGTTTTGTTTTTATTGATTTTTATTGAGCTCTACATTTTTCTTTGCTCTCATCCCTGCCTCTCCCCTCACATTCAACCCCCACTCACTAAGTCGCCATGCTCCCAATTTACTCAGTAGATCTTGTCTTTTTCTACTTTCCATGTAGATTTGATTTATGTATGTCTCTTGTAGGGTCCTCATTATTGTCTAAGTTATCTGGAATTGTGAATTGAGGGTTGGTTTTCTTTGCTTTATGTTTAAAAACCACCTGTGAGTGAGTCCATGTGATAATTGTCTTTCTGGGTCTGGGTAACCTCACTCAAAATAATGTTTTCTGGCTCCATCCACTTTCCTGCAAAATTCAAGATGTTGTTTTTTTCCACTATGTAGTACTCCATTGTGGACTGATCCATTATTTGGTGGAGGGGCATTTAGGTTTTTTCCAGGTTCTGGCTATGACAAACCATGCTGCTATGAACATAGTTGAGTGCATGTCCTTGTGGCACGATTGAGCATCCTTTGGGTATATACCCAAAAATGGTATCACTGGGTCTTGAGGAAGGTAGTTTCCTAATTTTCTGAGAAATCACCACACTGACATCCAAAGGGGCTGTACCTGCTTGCATTCCCACCAGCAATGCAGAAGCGTTCCCTTTTCCCCACAACCTCTCCAGCATAAGTTGTCATCAGCATTTTTGATCTTGGCCATTCTTACAGGTGTAAGATGGAATCTGAGAGTTGTTTTGATTTGCATATTTCTGATGACTAAGGATGTTGAGCATTTCCTTAAGTGTCTTTCAGCCATTTTAGATTCCTCTATTGAGAGTTCTCTGTTTAGGTCTGTACTCTATTTTTTATTGGATTATTTGTTCGTTTGATAACCAATTTCTTGAGTTCTTTGTCTATTTTGGAGATCAGACCACTGTCTGATGTGGGGTTGGTGAAAGATCTTTTCCCATTCTGTAGGCTGTTGTTTTGTCTTGTTGACCATGTCCTTTGCTTTACAGAAGCTTTTCAGTTTCAGAAGGTCCCATTTATTAATCGTTTCTCTCAGTGTCTGTGCTGCTGGGGTTATATTTAGGAAGTGGTCTCCTGTGTCAATACAAGGGCACCCAAATACAAGATTTTCAAAGAAGAACTAATACCAATACTCCTCAAAATATTCCACACCATAGAAACAGATTCTCCTAGTCTGGTTCTTCTGCCAGATATCTTGCTGCCCAGATATGGGCCATTCAACTTCTTTATTAAACTCATCACAACAACAAATATTCACCCAGTGTAAAGGAATATTAAAGCACTTTAATGAGCTTATTGACACAGAACAACAGCAATGAGCTACGCTGTCCTAAAAAAGCACTATATGAATCATATATGATATCAGTACTATAATTCAGATTTATCTGTTCCCAACAAAAGACGCCAGACTAATGGAAGTATACACTAGGTGGACCTTTCCTTATTTGATCATGATTTTAGTAGCCTTAATTGTCTACTTGACACAGCCTAAGTAATCTGAGAGGAGAAGCCTTACCTGGAGATTTGACTGTTGCCATGTTTGTGGGGTCTTCTCTTCATTATTAATTGATATGGAAAGATCTACCCACAGTAAGAAGCACTGTACCATGCTAGGCATGTGGTACTGGACTACATATATTTTAAATGCTTGTTAAACATTAGGGAATTATGTGGCAAGACAGCAAGCCTCATCTTTCCCTGGTTTCTGCCTCTAGATCCCTCTCTCAAGTTCCTGCCCTAATTTTAATCAGTAAAGGAATGTGATCTGGACATGTAAGCAAAATTCCTTTCTACGCTCAAGTTTCTTTTGGCTAGAATTCTTTATATCATAGCACCAGAATGAAACCAGTACCTATTATAGCAATTACATAGCAAAGGATGAAGATATGAAACAGGAAGAGAGCCATTGCTTATGGAAAAACTAATAGCCTTATAATTTCACACATATTACAAATTTTATAAATATATCCACATTTCTTTAATTTTTATAAGATTTCCTCACATTGAAATTCAGAGAATCATTAGGTCTTACTAAAAAAGCCTGTATGCCACAAAATTGGAAAATGTAAAAGAAATGAACAGTTTTTTAGATAAATACCACATACCAAAATTAAATCAAGACCAGGTAAATAATTGAAATAGACCTATAATTCACGAGGAAATAGAAGCTGTCATCAAAAACCTCCCAATCAAAAAAAGCCCAGGACCAGATGATTTTAATGCAGAATTCTACCAGAACTTCCAAGAAGAGCTAATACCTATACTCCCTAATGTGTTTCACATAAAAGAAAAAGAAGAGTCATTGCCAAACACTTTTTATGAAGCTACAGTTACACTGATACCCAAACCACACAAAGACGCAACCAAGAAAGAGAATTACAGACCAATCTCACTCATGAACACCGATGCAAAAATTCTCAATATAATACTGGCAAACAGAATCCAAAAACACATCAAAGAAATCATCCATTATGATCAAGTAGGCTTCATCCCAAAGATGTAGGGCTGGTTCAACATAGGAAAATCTATCAAGGTAATCCATCATATAAATAAACTGAAAGAAAAAAAACCATATGATCATTTCATTAGATGCTGAAAAAGCATTTGACAAAATTCAACACCCCTTTATGATAAAGGTCTTGGAGAGATTAGGGATACAAGGATCATATCTAAATATAATAAAAGCAATATACAGCAAGCCAACAGCTAACATCAAATTAAATGAAGAGAAACTCAAAGTGATTCCACTAAAATCAGGAATGAGACAAGGTGGTCCACTCTCTCATTATCTCTTCAATATAGTGCTTGAAGTTCTAGCAATAGCTATAAGACAACATAAGGAAATCAAGGGGATTCAAATTGAAAAGGAAGAACTCAAACTTTTGTTATTTGCAGATGATATGATAGTGTACATAAGTGACCCCAAAAATTCTACAAAGAACTCCTACAGCTGATAAATACCTTCAGTGATGTGGCAGGATACAAGATCAACTCAAAAAAATCAGTAGCCCTCCTATACACAAAGAATAAAAAAGCAGAGAGGGAAATCAGAGAAACATCACATTTCACAATAACTACAAATAGCATAAAGTATCTTGGGGTAACACTAACCAAGGAAGTAAAAGATCTATTTGATAAGAACTTTAAGGCCTTGAAGAAAGAAATTGAAGAGGATACCACAAAATGGAAGGATCTCCCATGCTCCTGGATTGGTAGGATCAATATAGTAAAAATGGCAATTCTACCAAAGGCAATCTATAGATTCAATGCAATCCCCATCAAAATCCCAACAAAATTCTTCATAGAACTTGAGAGAACAATAACTAAATTTATAGGGAAAAACAAAAAGCCCAGGATAGCCAAAACAATCCTATACAATAAAGGAACTTCTGGAGGCATTACCATCCCAGACTTTAAATTCTATTACAGGACTACAGTAATGAAAACAGCTTGGTATTGGCATAAAAACAGAGATGTTGAGCAATGGAATTGGATTGAAGACCTGGATATTAATCCACAAACCTATGGACACCTCATTTGACAAAGAAGCTAAAATTATACAACGGAAGAAAGAAAGCATCTTTAACAAATGGTGCTGGCATAACTGGATGTCAAACTGTAGGAGAATGAAAATAGATCCTTATCTATCACCATGCAAAAAAATCAATTCCAGATGGATTAAAGACTCAATATAAATCTGACCACACTGAACCTGATAGAAGAGAAAGTGGGAAGTAGCCTGCAAAACATGGGCACAGGAGACCACTTCCTAAGTATAACCCCAGTGGCACAGACAATAAGAGCAACAATGAATAAATGGGACCTCCTGAAACTGAAAAGCTTCTGTAAAGCAAAGGACACTGTCATTAAGACAAAAAGGCAACCTACTGAATGGGAGAAGATCTTCACCAACCCCACATTGGACAAAGGTCTGATCTCCAAAATATATAAAGAACTCAAGAAACTAGACATTAAAATCTAAATAACCCAATTAAAAAATGGGGTAATGATCTGAACAGAGAAATTTTAACAGAAAAGGGTCAAATGGCCAAAAGATACTTAAGGTCATGTTCAATTTCCTTAGCGATCAGGGAAATGCAATTCAAAACAACTTTGAGATACCATATTACACCTGTCAGAATGGCTAAAATCAAAAATACCAAGGATTGCCTATGCTGGAGAGGACGTGGAGTAAGGCTAACACTCATCCATTGCTGGTGGGAATGCAAACTTGTGCAACCACTTTGGAAATCAGTGTGGCGGTTTCTCAGAAAATTGAGAATCATTCTACTTCAGGATCCAGCAATACCACTCTTGGGAATATACCCAAGAGATGCCCAATCATACTACAAAAGCATTGGTTCAACTATGTTCATAACAGCATTATTTGTAATAGCCAGAACCTGGAAACAACCTAGGTGCCCCTCAATGGAAGAATGGATAAAGAAAGTGTGGAATATATACACTTTAGAATACTACTCAGTGGTAAAAAAAAAATGACATCTTTAATTTTGCATGCAAATGGATGGAAATAGAAAACGCTATCCTGAGTGAGGTAACCAAACCCAAAAAGACGATTATGGTATGTTCTCACTCATTAGTGGACCCTAGCCATAAAACAAAGGACACTAAGCTTATAGTTCACAAGCCCAGAGAAGCCAAATAGCAAGATGAACCCAAAGAAAAACATATATGGATCCTCCTGGAAACTGGAAGCAAACAAGATAGCAGGGCAAAAGTTGGGAGCATGGGAGTGGGTGTAGGGGGGTGGGATTGGAGTTGGGGGAAGGGGAGAGG